>AFIY01000678.1:0-14792 GCA_000223825.2 Zymoseptoria passerinii SP63
CTCGATATGGGCCACCATCTTAGCCGTAGCCAAAATTAAACTTTGTGCACCAAACCAGACCGCTCAGCCACGACCGACCATCCGACTCCCGCACGAAGACCATGTGCATCCCATCGAATCGCGGTCGGGCGAATCATTACCGCCAACTTGCGCCGGCAGCATGGAATCCTCCTTCCCCAACTCTCAAGATGTCGTCGTGCGGTCATTCCTCTGGTCGATCACGTTGCACATCGGGCACCCCATTGAGCCTCGTCTCCGCTTGTACCTCCTCCCAAAAGTAGGTGGCTTGCAAGGATGCATGCATATTCTGGACAAGTTTGCAAATCGGGACATATGGGCCGCTGCATAGCTTTGCGCGGACGCCCCGAAGAACCTACAAACTGGCCTGGCGGGTTTGATGTCGCTGGTCTACTCTGGATACGCACGCACACCGGTGACTGATGCCGGAGGATGAGGTGGTCGGAGAGCAAGACTGTGTGGTACCATTTCCGCGCCCACTGTTGATGAGTCCACTCAGAGGAAGCATGCCGCATCCTCCGGAGCGCACTAGGAGAGTTAGCAGACAGGTACAGTAAAGGTACAGCCTACCGGAACCTTGTCCATCCTCCTCGCATGCACTGTTCTTGGGGTTGGCCGTAAGGCAGAGCTCGGTGTAGGCAGGGTCCCACACGCATGGCTCGTGCTAGACTGCGCATCAGTGGTCGGTTCGTGTGATATACTAATAACCTTGTCCCGTTCCATTCATACTTAGGTCTATTCGTCGCTCCCATTGCATCCTCAATTGATGTTTATATCTGCCGACTACCTTCTCGGCCGTGTTTACCCTACAGCGTTGATCTATCATCCTGCCTCACGTACCTGCATACTGCTGTATCTTGACAGCTCCTATACCTTCATGCCACCTTGACTCAACACAGAGGCATCATCGCAGTTCAGGTGAGCACGGCCTTGCCAGGTTTTGCCTCGAGGGCATCAAAGGCTGACAAGGACCAGGTCGACCAACAGCATATTCTCAAGCGGAGGCATGGACCACTCCTGTAAGCTACAGTCTCGAGACATGGCTTCCGAGAACGACTTTACTCTCTATCCGTACCCAGAGACTTGGAATCAGGAGCAGTCATACCCGCCAACGACCTACGCCGACCAAACATACCTCAATGTACCTGCTTTCGAGCAATACAAAGCACAGCAAGACTACGCACCCTTACAAGAACAGTTCCACTTCGGTGGAACCCAAGCGATCAGCCACGCAAAAGCACAGCTCCAAAACGCGAATTCCAACTACTCACCTGCTCGCTCGGTTGCACACTCGTTCGACTACCACTATTCCAACCAAGTGGGAAGTATTTCCGACTCGAATGCATCAGTACAGAGCACGATGTCTTCTGCGATGGGATCCCCTTCGATGCAGCACCACAACGACTGGAGTAACCACAGCTACCCTTCAATTATTCAGCACGACGGTCCCCTTGCGCAAAGAATCGACAACAGCATGGACTTCTCAGTACCCGAGAAGGGCTATGTCGGTGAGTCAATGAATGTTCCTTCGTCTCAGCAACAGCAACCTACGCCCAGCCTGATATCATTTTCATACATGGCCGCTCCGGCTCGTAGAAAGAGCACTCATCCCGCGGCTGAGACTTTCTTCGTGCAACGTTCGAGGTCTCTCATCTGTACAGACATCCATCGCAAGCGGTTCGGACGTCGCAGGCTCCAGTCTCTTCCTCTCCCAGTGGTCGTTTCATTCTTCCCCTTCGGTCTTCATGTTCGTCATTTCTTCTTGTCACATCTTCCTTGCAGCTTTCCGAAGCCGAGGACAAACTTGCTGACCATCGTTGCAGACCCATCGCTCATCCAACCCTACTCGCCAGCGCAATATGTCGGCAATCAATTTCAAGAGATGAATGGAATCGCTTCTCCTCATTACATGGGATACGCAGCGACAGCCTCGCCAGAACCCTCGAAGACGTCGATTGTCAGTCCGAGGCAGCAGGTCGTCAAGACACAGCGACCCGAATCTCCATTCGTACCCCAACATTCGTGGCAGCAATATCGACATTCGAGCAGCTCTCGCCGGCGCTCCATCTCTTCGGCTCACTCCAAGCAAAGTCACCACTCAACATCCTCAGACGATTCAAACAAAGGCGTGTGCCCAATTCCGACGTGTAGAAGAAATGTCAAGGATCTCAAAGCGCACGCATTGACGCACCAGAATGAGCGACCGGAAAAGTGCTCGGTCGTCTCTTGCGAATATCACGTCAAAGGATTCGCGAGAAAGTACGACAAGAATCGTCACACCTTGACGCACTACAAAGGCACAATGGTGTGTGGTTTCTGCCCTGGCAGTGGAAGTGCAGCCGAGAAGAGCTTCAATCGTGCCGACGTGTTCAAGCGCCACCTGACCTCTGTGCACAGCGTTGAGCAAAACCCTCTCAATTCGAAGAGGAAGGGTCCAATTGCCGGCAGCAAGAAGGCTGTCGAACCGTCACGGGACGCCTCCGGCATGTGTTCGACCTGCAGCAAGACCTTTGCCAATGCGCAGGAATTCTACGAGCATCTCGACGATTGTGTGTTGCGGGTCGTGCAGCGAGCTGATCCAACCGAGGCCATCAATGAGAAGCTCCTGTTGTCGGTTGCGGAAGACGACGAGGTAATTGCAACGCTGGAGCGCAACATGCTCCCGACGAACCTCGACCTCTCCGCACCCAACGCATTCGCCGAGGATGAAGCCGAAGAAGGCGAAGATATGATCGAGGAGGACGACTCTAACGACCCCACATACGGCGAATGTTCCTCCAGGCCCAAGAGGCCAAGTCTCAAGTCCCGGAACTCCACCAAGTCTAGCACCTCTCACGTCGCTTCCAATGGATCCATCTGCAAGCCGGCGCGCAAAGGTCTCACACTTTCCAAGTCCGGCGTCTCCCTTGCCGCGCCACCAAACAAAGGCGGCCCAAAGCGTCGCAAGAACTATCCTCTCTCTTGGGGTGCGGGTCCTGATAAGATGAAAATGCGCAAGCGCGTACTGTGCGTGTACGACGGACAACGGCGGCTGTGGAAGGACGACATGATGTTGAGTGCTGACCATGAAGTGCGCATCCCGTTGACGGATCCTGAGGCCGAAGGCAGGCAGGCGTGGATAACGGACTTGGACGTACAGACTCTCAGGCGAGCGGAGGGCTTGCACAATGCGACTGAGGAAGAGAAGGGACCTTGGGTGGAGGATGAGGAGTTGGAGAGGCTGATGCTGTGACCATGTCCGTGTTATGATATGACGATGTCGATGGCATGATGGCTTGAAGCGAATGATGAAACGAGACGGTGATGTTGCGCTGATGGAAGTTCAATGGGACTGTGATAGATAGTCAGCTCAGTCTTACGATATTCACAATCTTGTGCTGGGCACGAGATGAAGTGGCATTCCAGAAGTACGCGACCTCACCTCCTTTGTTCGCTTTGACCTCACTTCCTTCGACCTCACTTCCTTCGACCTCACCTCCTCCGACGTCACCTCCTGAAATCTCTGGCCTCACATCTTGAAGCGCAGCGTTCAGACTACGACACTCGATCTTCCGTCCGTATAGTACCTGTCGTTTTCAGCTGTCAGTAATACAGTGGCCCGTTCGATCTTGTATTTCCGGTCTTGTCGCCTCACGACTCGTCACTGCTGGAAACATACGCCCTCGAGGTTTTGGTGGATATGTAGTCTTCGACAACCTTTATTACTGGCGTTCTATAGAGCTGGGATTGAAAAAACGTATTGCGGAGCCGTTGTACTTGAGGATCGTGAGTCTGGAAGCAAAGGCATTCACTTAAAGCTTCCCGAATCGAAGAAATCAACAAAATAGGAAGTCGCGTGCTTAGAACACCCATCTCAGTCAAAAATGGTGTCCAAATTGAGCAAATTGACCGACGCAGGGCTCGAACCTGCAGCCTGTGTTGAAACCGACCTCAGTGCCGTCTATTCAAACACCTTTGCGCTCGGTCGCAGCCGAGCGCTCATCGTCGCGAGAGGAAGGTGTGCTCGGGATGGTGTCACGCTGGGAATGCCGTTCTCAGTGCTCACCTCATCACCGGCACTACTACACCGTCTCACCTGCACAATCCCACCGCCGCCATTTCGACATCATGTGCTTGCTGTTTGTCTCAGTCCCCTCCTTGACGTTAGCGGTAATGATGGTCTTAATGAATTGTTGTGGGCGTAGTCTGTGTTTTCAGGATAGCAAGTGTATGGTCGCTGCAGAGCGCAAAAACCATCGATCATTGCCTAGTACCCAACTGCTGGAGCACACAACAGGGTGGTTTTGAAGAAATGAAAGCAGAAAGCAGGCAATCCCACCCAGGCAAAAAGGATTTTGTTGACCGACGCAGGGCTCGAACTGAGGCAGGGTTAGTTGCGTGCTCGGATATTTCTGGTGTTAGAGCAGCTTACCCTGCAGCCTCTTGATTCGTAGTCAAGCACTCTACCATTGAGCCAGCCGGCCACGGCTACCACAATCCATTACATCCAGATAGAACTGTAATCGATAGAAACTCGAAAAACCAACTGATTATATTAATCCACAAATCAATCTGGAGCAGAGACAAGATGACTAGGACAAGTCATGGAATCAACGCCTCGTCCTTATTCGTAGCGAGAATGCTCAAACAGAAACAGCAATTCATCAAAACACAATTGGCATCTGTGGAATTGACCTGTTCTGGGCCGGTAAAGTCGCATCGAGTCTGCTATGGCATGGGTAGCGACTCGATTGTACTCATTGTAGGTCTGTCTCTTCGAGTGCTCTGGTAGACGGTTCTATTGACTGCATCGGTAGAGCGCTGCATCTCGCTATTTCGTCTCGTAACGTATATCTCGAGCGTGCTGCCCTCAACGCCTTGGGTTTTTCGGTAGTCAAGAACAAGACAACAACAATTCAACGCTATTAACTAGAGCTGTGCACTGCCACTATACTCAAGATTTCCGAACACTCTACGTTGTAACAAGAGGTGTGTATGTGCTTGTTGTCAATCTATCCCTCTGCTTGAAGTTCTTATTTGACCCTTGCCTACTTTGTGTTCCAAAAGATCTCTTCTCAACTCCAGAAGATCACCTGCTAGTACGCTACACCGCAATCGACGAAAAATCCCTTGCTTCACTATCTCCTTCGCAGCCCCTTCTCTCCGGATCGAATACTTGAATGTTGTTGTGTTATAATGTTAACGAAATCGAGAGTCCTCTTCACAGAGGGCTTGCTTACGCTCCTGCCATTGTTCCCGTCCGAAGCGCCTGAAGAGGAGGTAGTTGCTTCAATCGCACGTGACTAGTCAAACGATAGCCAAATGGCGGCCTCTCTTGATCATGGCTGTGTTCCAATCGAAGCAGATGATATTGACTCACAAAAGCCTTGAACGAGTCCGATCGGAAGAATCGGAAGACCTTTGTCCGCATGGAAGAGGCTGGGGTCTACGCCAAAAGCGCCACGTAGAAAGTTGGCGCTTTTTGAACGACTTGATTAGTAGCTTGATCAGCACGCCAAGTGATGATTTCGCATTCGCTTCCTGCCAAAAGTAGTAAATGAATGACCTTAGCGCCGGGGCAGTATGGCATCTCTCGCTTCGCTGCCTCAGCCCCCTTGGTGAAATGGGATGAGCCTGTCGAAGATCACTCCTGGAAGGCACCTCGAGTGGAAGATAAATTGGGCTGCGGTGCCCGTCAACGGAGGATGGAAGAACCATCAACATCGTTATCAATCGAGTAATTGCAACCAATCGGCTGGACTAAGTCTTCGTTCTGACCTTATCCAAAACCCTCCAACACATCACACCAACAAAACAAACGAGCCGCCAAGTTGCGTTCCACTCTGAGCGTCCTCATCCTTGGAGCCACCATGGCCCTCGCCGCCGAGCGTAAGCAGTCGACGCTCAAGTCGTCACTGGTGCAGGCCACACCGTTGGAGCCAGAGCTCTTCCCGGAGCAAACCTATTCCTCCGTCAATCTGGCACCTGCGACATCGGCTACACGGAGTGCGGCTCATCTTGTAGGTTGATCTCCAGCCAGTGCTGCAGCGGCTTGGGAAGCTGCCCAATTGGCTATTACTGCGATGGGAGCGGTGCGGAAGCCGGTTGCTGCGAGAGTGGGAAGATCTGCAGTGGGCTGTCAGGAGAATGCACCGATCGCTCGAAGCGTTGCGGCGACGATTGCATCCCTGAGAATGAGCCTTGCGAAGATGACAGCTCGTCCAGTCCATCCGGCTCTAGCGATTCCACGACCGCAACTTCGAGCCGTTTGTCCCCAACCCCGTCACTTCCTGGCGGGGCGACGTCCGGAAGTGGGTCTTCGTTGAGCTGCGATGCTGGTGAGGTTGAATGCGACGCAGGCTGCATGCCAGTCGGATCCGTGTGCTGCTCCAACACGGGCCTTGGGTACTATTGCAATGCCGGATACATCTGCGTTGGGACCACTCGATGCCGTCGCGGCAGCGGAGGTTCTGACTCCTCGTCCTCCTCTTCGCAGGCGAGCTCTGCTGCTCCAAGCAGGATCACTGCTACACCACTACCAACGAGCGACGACACCTCATCTCCTACTCTTTCTCCGTCTGGCTGGGGGCGCCCTCATCGGACTGACTTTTGGTGGAATTGTTCTAGTGATGGTCCTGTGAGAATGCGAACGCAGTCTTATGCCCGTAGCAAGGAGCAGGTTGCTATGACCGAATTGTGTGTAGGTGCGCTGGATGCCGGAGGCGGAGATTGCTCTATACGATGTACATAGCACTTACCTGATGTACCAACCTGTCATTCGTTAGCATCCATGTACTCGCAAGTATGCTGAGCCTCAACTGTCGCCAGGAACAAGGCCTACATATCGAGAACCTCTTCCGATGCGACGCAGAAATATCCGCCGAGTCAGATGAGCTGCTAGCAAAGGTTTTGAAGCTCTTCCAGCCAGTACCTTGACCTCTTGATGATGCTGAGAATGAGAGCATCGACCTTTCAGACGAGCAATGTTGCTGCGATGGTCGGTGAGAGCCTAAGATGAAGCAGGAAACGCTGTGTTGGGAGGTGGAAGGACACAAAGCATAATCGCGTGGCTTCTGACGTGTGTCGATGGTCCACCAATATGTCCGCAGCTGATACCACAGATGGTAGGTGTAGAAAAGGAAGTACTTGCGAGACCTCACAGCCCTTCCGCCAAGGCCATGGTGGCTGCGCCCAGCAACTCTATCCGATGTTCTCCGGTGAAATGCCTTTGTGGATGAGCCATGTAGTTATTTCGGGTGCGACCAGGTGATGTCCGTCTTTGAGGACCTGAGGTGACCATACGTCGCTTGCATGTTGACGACCGCACTTCGCGGTGAGCATGCTTCGTTCCTGTCTTGACCATCATCGCAGCGTCCCAATCAGCTCTCTCGCAACCGATGTAAACAACGATGTCGCGCACCACCAGAACAAGTACGCCGGCCTTGAGCATCATCTTTGTTGGATACAAAGCTGTATCGGATCAAGCCGATAGTACACGCCCATATGTCACTTGCTCGCCAGGGTCGACCTTTGGGACATCCAGCACCTACCACGACTGCTGTAGGACAGTAGATGTCTGTTTCTCTCCGACCACTTGTATGGAAGACAGCATAGCCACCTTGCTTTACGATGGCTCGTCGTCTAGATGGTGGGTCAACCCAGGCAAGCACCAAACCTTCCATCACCCCTGTCACGCCAGCGATTGCTCATCTTGTTTTCCCCGGACGCTGATAACTATGTATTTCCTCCTCCAGTGGGCTTTTTGGCAGATGCCAGGCCGCCACGATTCTCCCAAGCACGGGCGCAGTAAGTAGCGACGCATTGACCCGCTTCTTTTGCCTGCACTCGTCCGAAGTCTGGCCATTCCCTACTATGATCCGCGCTGATCCGGCGAGCAAAGGAAAACCAAACACACCCACCGACATCAGATTACCGACCGACGATATGGGAAAGAATGATGACAAAAAGCTGGGCGATGAAGCCTGGATCGCTGGAGCGGTGATCGGACCTCTTGCCTTTCTCGCGCTCGTGGTATTGGGCTTCAAGTTCCTGGCCAGACGTCGTCGCAAGCAAGCGGCGACCGGGCGCGAGACGAGCACCCAAGACGAATTCTACAGCAAGGTCGACTCCAATGACCAGGATCGCGCAGAGAAAGCCGAGCCTCAAACTCCATCCGATGTCGAAGTCGCTGCCAAGTACGCCAGTCCTGTGACAAGCGAACTCGAAGATCTCCAGAGCCCGATATCCGAGCTGGATGAGAAATCAGGGCCGTTGCCCGAACTTGCGGATTCGCAGCGAGCTCGTCCTGTCTATGAGCTGGAGGCACCGAACAAGACCGAGGCCGCACCGGAGACGCCGACAGTTCTGAATAGCACCGAGCCCGCGCCTGAGACGCCGGTGAATGTGAACAAGACGGAGCCCGCGCTGGAGACGCCGACGAATTTGAACAAGACCGAGCCCGCGCCGGAGACGCCGAAAATTCCAGACGGAGCCGAAGTGCCAAAGAAAATGGATGAGCTGTTCCTGGAAGGGGCAAAGAAGCAGGGCGCATGAGGTTCCGTGGAGGTGTTGTTCGGGCTGTCGCGATTGTCAGAGTTCTCAGAGAAGGCCAGGTATTGCGTCCGGTGAGCTGAGGGGACCGGCCGACAAGAGGATATATCGAGAGGCTGGTGGTGATCAATCTGGATGGTGAAGATTTGGGGTGTTACCTTCGTTGAAGTTATACAAGGCCGGTCTCGTGCGTGACCATGTCAGTGCAGATACCCTGAAGTTCGATGGCGAGCAGCATCAAAGATGATTATATAATGTCGTGTATCACATGTTGATGGAACATGCTTGGAGTTGGAGACCCTTTCAAGTTGTGTGAACAACAAGAAGCAGCAATGGTGCACGGACCTCCGCCACCAAGAACTCCAACACGAACATGATCACCGATTCATCGACAAACCGTGCTTGCCTATGCCCATCATGACTGACCTGAAGACCGCCCCTTGGCCAAGTGTTGACCTGGAGTCACACCTGATATCCGCCGTTCCACCTTCAATGTACTACATTCCCTCCTTCATCACACCAGAAGAGGAAGCCTCGCTCCTTCAAAAGATCCCCTCAAACCGCTGGGTACAGCTATCGAATCGTCGGCTCCAAGCGCATCCCGCACGCCTGACAGCCAACAACACTCTACTCGCATCCTCACCCCTTCCGATATGGCTCGCGAATCCCATTGTCGAGAGAATCCTTGCTTTGGGAGTGTTTGACGATGCCAAGGGAATCAATCATTGTTTGGTGAACGAGTACGAACCGGGTCAGGGAATCATGGCGCACGAAGGCGAGTTGAGCGACTACGTTTGGTGCTGGAGCCTCGAGGCTAACATGTGCACTGCAGATGGAGCGGCTTACCACCCAGTGGTAGCGACAGTGAGTCTGGGCGGGAGCACTGTGCTCGACATTACTCCCAAACCCAAGTCCGACCCATCCACCTCAGAGGAGACTGGGAATGAAACATCCGAGACTTTTCGAATCTTTCAAGAACCTCGATCGCTACTACTGACCACTTCTACCGCCTATAAATCTACGCTGCATGGTATCGCAGAGGTTTCAATTGATGAGAACTTGGATGCTACTTCCGTGGCAAACTGGGGCCTGCTTGGCGACAAACCCACCGAAGGTCACAGGGAACGCACTACAAGAGTGAGTCTTACCTTTCGAGAGGTGTTGAAGGTGGCAAAAGTGGGTGGCAAGTTATTTGGCAAGACCAGGGGTTGAAGCGGTTCTTCTTGAACGACCCTATCTACATCGATTCCTCCCTTTCGCCGGCCATATCTCGTGGGCGATCATTCCGATACAGTCCTTCCGGATGTCTGGTTCACTTCCTCTCAGCAAACCTCTGCTTCGCAAAGTCCCAGTTGACGACATTCCAGAAAGCCTTGATGTAGTCGGGCCTCCGGTTCTGGTACTTGAGATAGTACGCATGCTCCCAGACATCCAGCGCCACAATCGGGTAGCCCTTTGCACCGGATACGGCCTCGCCCATCAACGGACTATCCTGGTTCGCAGTGGTGACGATCTTGAGGGTGCCCTGCTGATCCACCAACCACGCCCATCCCGAGCCGAAGACTGTGGTGGCAGCTTTCTCGAATTGCGACTTGAAGTCCTCGACGCTGCCAAAGTCCTTCTTGATGGCGTCCTCCAGCTCGCCGTCGAGGGTGGTGTTGAGCTTGAGATTCTTCCAGAAGAAGGAGTGGTTGGAGTGACCTCCGGCATTGTTTCGAACGCCGGTCTTCTTCTCGGCTGGAACTTGGTCGAGCTTGGTGACGATCTCGTTGACGTCTGCGGTGGAGAGCTCGTGGTCTTTGAGGAGGTTGTTCAGGTTGTTGACGTAGGTCTGATGGTGCTTGGAGTGGTGGATCTCCATGGTCTCCTTGTCGAAGTGTGGCTCGAGGGCATCGTAGCTGTAGCCCAGCGGTGGAAGGGTGAAGGACATGGTTGCGGTGGTGATGTTGTTTTCAATGGTGGCGGCACCAAAGCTGTAACAACGCAAAGGTATACGTCAGCAATCATCCAAACACTTGGTATACCATGCTAGTGCGGATCGGTAGGTACGCCGTGAGGCTACCTCAGGTCTGATCTCACCTTTGCTGGAGAGATTGAAGACGTGTCTGCGCAGAATTGACCATCCAGTTCCCAGTGTCGGCGAAGAATGCGAGTGCAAAGGTGGTGAGGTTGGAGAGTTGCATGATGACAGCGATGGTGCAAGTGGGGTTGCTAGGACATCAAGGTGAAAGTTGAGCGCGAATGAGGCAGTTTTCGGATAATCTTGCTGCACGTCAGCGCGAGGGGCAGAACCGCTGAGAAAGGACGTCTTCCGGGGTGATTATTCAGCGAGGATGTGGTGTGTGAGAGAACGGCAGAGTTGAGTGGATTGTTCCTGCGAGGATCTCCTGCTGGCGGAGCGAAAGCTGTCTGCTTCGTCCGGACGAGATGTGGTCGAGCTTTGTTCCTGCCTGGGCACGATAGCCACTACCGTCGGCTTTGGGGACGCGGGAGTTGAAGGCAGGAAAGAACGTCGGTGGACTTGGACGTTTCAGAAAGGTCGAGAAGGAGCGTGTGGAAGATGATGCAAATGTTGTTTGGACGGAGACTTGAGGCGAGATGACTTTTTCCGTGCACGCGCCGCAGACAAGGATTACCTTGAGGTCAACACCGTGGAGACCAGCTATGGGCGACTACGCAGTTGCGAGGGCGATTGTTGGCATCGACGGTGCCCAAGTCATCAATGAGGTAAGTTAGGACTGTGGATCAGTCGCAGAAGATGGAATCGTCTTGATCGGCGCCGAGAAGGTTTAAATGGGAAAGGTCGAGTCGCCCTTTGGCCCTTTGGTTTTTAACGTATCAGCTTCGGAAAAGACGCGTAACACACGTATGAGTCCCGCCAAACTGGACATCACCTCCAACACCACTCACGCTTGCATTTCACTCAAGATACCAAACATCGCAAAGCCCGCCCTCATCGTGCAATATGGCGCCCAAAGGCAAAGGCGGAGACAAGTCGAAATCAAAAGACAAAGACGCATCTGCGGGAGCAGACAAGGGCAAAGTGAAAGGTGCACAAACCATCAACGTCCGTCATATCCTATGCGAGAAGCACGGGAAAAAGGAAGAGGCGCTGGCGAAGCTGAACGATGGAGCAAAGTTTGATGATGTTGCGAGAGAGTTTTCAGAGGATAAGGCGAGAGCAGGTTCGTACATTCCATGATAGACTTCAACCTGTACTTGCTTTCCCTTTCTTCACGAATATCAGTGTCTTGTTCGAACACATGCTGATCGAAAGGCACAGGCGGAGCACTTGGCTGGAAGACAAGAGGCAATCTCCTTCCAGAGTTTGAGAATGTTGCCTTTGAGCTTGCGGCTTCAACAACGGCCAAACCGGTCTGGGGAGAGGCAAAGACAAGCGAAGGCTATCATATCATTATGGTCGAAGGGAGGAAATGAGGAAGGGAGAGCAGAGTGAGCTTTGCCATCAGAAGTCAGAAATGTTCTACCCGCCGTCGAGGTACGACCTCATTTGTAGCCCGGCATCATGAAGAGGCGTACATGTACTTCGGCATGGCTCTTTGAGTGGGCGGACTTGTCCTTTACCATGGCATCTTGGATAGCCGTACAGGTCAGTTAGCATGACCTCTTCCGAAAGCGTACATGTCTTTTAGCATGACACTCTAGCAAGGCACGCAAGTATGTCGCCATGCCCGCTCGTCAAGGTGTACATTCAGCACAACCTCGAACCAAGAATACCGCAGGAGAAGCCAACGCCAGAAACAACCCATAAAACTGTTCCCATATGTACGCATTCTACTTGAGGGTATATCGCCGTGAGGCTGATCCAGATCTTGTTAACTCCTGAAACCAAACTCCCTATGTCGCCGAAATCGTGCTTCAATGCTGAAAGTGCTCTGCCTTGTCGTCTAGCAAGGCTCTCCCATCTCGCATGCGAGATCAACCCAACCTTCTCTCCAGTCCCTCCACCCTCGCTCTGAATCCTCTGACAATGTCCCTGATCCTTCGGATCTTCTCAAACTCCAATTCCAGCTCATCAATATTCTTCAAGATTGCTCTGAACCGAGCGATCTCGGCGTCGGCCATTTGAATCGCATTGCCGGCTCGGTCATATTGTGCGGTAGTCGCGCGCTCGGTGGCGGCATTGAGCTGGTGGACTTGTGTCAGAGCGCAGCTGCATAGATATTTGTAGCCGTTTGGCGAGAGCTGAGTCCGTCTTGGTAAGAATAGCACATTCTCATCGCGATGCACTCCAACGTGTCTCAAGCTCTTGAACTTCCACCGCATCTCGTTCGCCTCTCTTGTCAAGCAACTATATCTTCACTCACCTGCTCCAACCTCCCCTGAATGGCCCTCATCACAGCATCAAAATGCCTCGCCAACAAACTCAAACTCCCCGGATCCAACAATAACCTCCCTTGGCTACTCGCCTGACTCCCCGCGGGACTACGAGCTTGGGCATGCGCGATTCGCTGGTGCTGGCGGAGTGTCGCGATATCTTGCGGAGAGAGTCCGAGGCGATTGTCTGGGATCGAGGAAGGCGGCGTTGCGCCGGAGGTGGAGGCGGGCGGGGAGCGAGGATTCGCGCTGCGATGGTGGGAGGAATGAGGAGGCATTGCCTGGAGGAGGCGCGAGGCCTGGCCGTGGAGGTCTATTCATGTCCGAGCGGCCAGGGCATGGTTCGGAGGAGAGATGGACGATAGGTAGGGTTGATGTTGACGGTGGTGTTGGTGGTCAGATTTGCGGAGCTGGAGACTGTTGAAGCGAGAAGAGAAGGAGAAAAGGGCAGGAGGGTCAATGTACTCTGTAAAGCGCGACGACTCGTTTACCTTTGTAATTGTTTCGGATGCGCTGCTCAAGGAAAGAGAGTAGGTGTCGCATTGAGGTCGAGGTCTTGAGGGGAGCATGGCTCCCATGGGTTGCACAGATGGTCTTGTGCTTCGAGCATCCCGGCCATGCGCTCGCTCGCTCCGTCAACCTTTGCGAGAGGCGAACACGACGACCGGTTTCACGGAGTTCACCACACGGATGAAAAGGAGAATGCGATTCTGACCACCATCGATCTTGCCGCGCGCTACCGCATGGCATGGTCCGTGGCGCTGGAGAGAACTCTATATCCGACAAGGTACGACCACATCTTGACAGATTCTACCTCCACCTCCATCGCCATGCGACGTTCTCTGGTCCTACACCCTCGCCACGTCGTCGCGAATATACGACTCGTCACACCTTCAGAACAGCAGGTCGTTTCCACCAAGCTCTTGCCAGGTTCCAATTTCCTCCATCACTTTCGGGGCAGGGATCTCGCATTCTTGCCACGGGCGCGGCAACGGGACCACTAGGAACAAGACCACGCGAGATTCAATCATTCAAGTGAACATCTCTTGTAGCGTCATGACTCGACGTCACGGTTGCCGGAAGCAATCTCCGGTGCTCGGAAGTCGAAGAGAATAAGGCCTTGTTTACTTCGTGTCCAGTAATGTTGTTTACTACTACCAGTCCACTTGTTCATGCACTGGTTCGTCCACGTAATGTGTAAGCCTCCGGAGGGTTGTGAACTAGTAGAAGTGCACTAACAATACTTGTTTATAGCTAGTAAATCTAGTAATGTTGTTTACTACTACTAGTCTACTTATTTATATACTAGTTCGTCCACGTAATATATAAGCCTCTAGAGGGTTATAAACTAGTAGAAGTGCACTAATAAGTAGCCGGCTCGCACTTGTTAGTGCACTTGTTAGTGTGCTTGTTAGTGTTACGTATATTCGTCCGTAGCCGGCTCGCACTTGTTAGTATACTTGTTAGTGTACTTGTTACGTATATTCGTCCGTATAAGCGCTAGATCGAGAGGTATTACATATAATAATAGACACCGTATTACGTCTATTATAAGGGCGTAAGCGAGAGCGATATCGTCTATAAGGCGTTCGTACTACTATATCGGTGTTATAGAAGCTAATCCGAGAGCTTAAGGATAGAGGGCTTACTAGTCGAGAGGTTAGTCTAGTAGAGTAGGTTGTAGTATTTATATATTATATTGTATATAATACTTCCTATCGAACGACACTACCGTCCTTAATGCTACTATAAAGATAAGCTTTAAGGTGCCGGCTAGGAAGTACTACCTCGCGGACGGTAGCTATTCGAAGAAGAATCGCCGTGTCCTAGTACTATATCTAAAGACTATAGGATTACGACTAAGATATAGTGTTGCGTAACGCCGCCCCCGGGCTCGGGGGCTTAGT
>AFIY01000675.1:0-11544 GCA_000223825.2 Zymoseptoria passerinii SP63
AACCCCGCAACACTCCTCAACCTCCCCTCCCACTCCTCCTCCCCCCGCGCAACCTCCACCTCAGCCGTCAACCTCGCCAACAAATCCTGCCGACGTTGCCGTTGCTTGATCCTCGCAGCACGGGGACATGATTCGCCGTGAACAACACCGGAACCCTCCTCCGCCCTCCCTTCAACCTTCCCAACGGCAGCGGACGCTCCGTCCAAGCGGGTGCCTTCGCCAACGGGAGAGCCTCCGCTCGACGCACGACTTTCCTCTTCGCGTGCGTCCGCGCATCAACCTTGCCCTTCCGCGACCGGGTCGCACGCAATGAGCGCCAATTCGAAGCGCGGACGCAGGAGGTGAGGAGAGACGACATGTCGGGCTTGATGGAAGCGGTTATGGATGAGATTTTGGAGTAAGAGATTGGGGTTGGAGAGGGGTTGGGTTGCAGGGGGGGAGATGGGAGGGAGGTGGCGGAGTTGGTGGAGGAGGGCGCGGTAGAGGGTTAGGGTCGTGGTGCGGTGGGAGGGGGAGAGGTGGGGGATTATGTGGGCGGGCATTGGGATGGGGATTGTGTTGTGATTTGGGGATTTGGTGGTGGTTGATGGAGGAGGAGGAGCTATCTCCTTTGCAGGCCCTTCACTTCGGATTGAATGTTCGGATAGTGTTCTTATCATCCGGAAAAGAAAGCTCGCTTACATAATCGTGGCGCCTGAGGTGGAGGTAGAGGACGGGAGGAGGTGAGGTGGGTTCTCATAGGAAGTGAGGCCTGCTGGAATTGATTGGCTTTGGTTTCCAATTTCATGCTGATTTGATGGAAAGACCGCTGGTATTTCATCGATGAATCAGGAGTTGCAAGATTGGTGGTGTATCTAGATTCCCTACCTTATTGACCTTGACATTGGAGACTGCCATTGAACTGGGCGGAACCACTCGTTGATTTCCGTGAGCAGCAATTCCGTATTCAAGTTGCGCTGATTTGTCGTAAACACAAGGACAAGCAAAGCGCTGTACCACAAGTATGTAGTAGTAATGAGCGTCTACAATGGAGCAGAAGAGCGCAGGCGTCTGTCGCCTTGCATCCCCCCGACCCCTTCCCATCACGGACTGTGGCGCCGTGATATCGATCCTCCCTGATTTGCTCCTCCCAACGCCAATACCAATGCATATCCCAAGAATCCTCAATGAAGACCCGATTTCCCCTCGAAAGGAATGACCTCCACTCCTCCATCCCCCCAGTCACTACTCATTGAAGATGAACGCATTCAACATCTGCCCGCTCCTCCACCCACACTCCACCAGCGTCTTGTTCTCCTCCACCGGTTTCCCCAAATACAACAACCTCACCCCTCGTCCCATCTTCTCCCTCACCCGCCTCACCACCACACCCGCCATCTGCTTCTCCCCAACCAGCACTTCCAAATCCGGACTCCCATCGCTCAACCTCACTTTCACCAAAATCTCCTCCCCGACACTCTCCGCCCTCCCCTTCCCCTTCTCCTCCCGAGTCCCACTCTCCTCCTCCTCATCTTCCTCCTCATCCAAATTCTTCCCTTCCCCCACAGCATTGCCCCCTTCATCCTCAATCAAATCCCCCGGATCCACCACCACCCACTCATGAACATCATACAACGCCCCCCGCTCATCATAAACCCCGCCTCGAGGATTCCTGCCTCTGCTCCGCGCAAACCTCCCACTCGGACACGTCACCCCCGCCGCGGTCATCATCGCCTCACTTCCGGCCGGCCGGTGACGCGGGTTTCGAAGAAGACTTCGCGTTCGCGGGTGAGGTGCGAGCGGGTCCAGGGTGGTGGGCGGTTGGAGACGTTTTTCGGGGAGCGGGAGACGGGCGAGGGGGCGCGGAGGGCGGCGTTCGGGCGGGTTTGGGGCACGGAGGGGGAGGCGCTGGCGGCGCGGGCGGTGGAGGTCGGTGTTGAATTACAGCAGCCCTGGGTTGGGGGGTTTAAGTTAGATGGAGGGTAACTATTGTGGGAGGACACGGAGGTGGGACTGACCATGGCTGTGGTGCATTTCCTTGCTCGTGTGCTGTGTGCCCGAGCGCGGTGAAGGACTCGACGCGATGTGCCGTGAAACGAATGGTCGTGTCGTATGCGATATAGTACAGTTCAGCTCGTGTCGTATGCGGTACGATACAGTTCAGCTCGATCTTCGTGATAACAATGTCAGTGACCCGTAGTGAATGCGACAACACCGAGGGCGGCGCGGCGGAGCGGAGGATCAGGCCAGGAGGAGAGGGGGATATGTCTGCTGTCGGGAATGAGGGTGGTGACGGCGGTGATGGTGATGATGAATGTCTGGGTATTCGGAGGATGTTTCGAGGGTCGTCGGCCGGGGCATGTCACTCATGTCAGTCCTCCCCGGTCATCATGAGATCGTCGCCGCTTCGTTCCGGTCCTTGATTCAAATGCTGGGGCATCGCGGAAGGCAGATTGAAGGAGATGCATGCCAATTTCATGGGATTCATGGGCCAATTGACGGCACATGGTTGAGATATTGATGCGAGGACTCTAGTGTAAGTTCCTTTCGTGTCCCATGAAATATTGCATACCGTAGAGCTTGCACAGTGTTCGCAAGGTCAAACGAAGCTCTGCGAATGATAACAGTAGTATCTTACTCGGAACTTCAAAACGTAGACTGAGCAGAGGTCAGGTCAGAAGAGCAAAACCTACCCGCTGCTCGTTTCTGAGATGTGCATCTACTTTGCCGGTATATTTATTATTCTACACGTCGCTTCAGTCTGTCAACCACTCTTCCACCAAGTCTTGAGGTCCCGCAGCCATCCTTAAACTGCTATGCACCTCAGGGAATCGCAAAGGAAGAGACGCCTCGACATTCGAAATCTCAAAGAGACCGATATTGGTCTCAGCTCGCTTCCACCCCTCGTCAATCTCTCTCACTGCGACTCGAGGAGTCCCATGTGTGAGGCTGAGTCTAACTGAACATCAAAGCACATCGACTCACTCACCAAGCAGTGTGGCGTCTTCACTCTTCACACGATCCATCCCCGCCTCGGGACGTTCCTTGCGGACTGGAACAAGTGGTAACGCTTTCTGCACTTGAGAGACATCTCAACAGCGCAAAACCTGCACTCTTTGTGCTTGACGGCGTCTGTCAGACCGTGTCGCCGACCACAACGATCGACGATGCAAAAACCTCGTTTCTTCGCACGTGCAAAAAAAAAACCACAAAAAAAGCCACCATCGACCCGTGGCGTTCAACTTCGCACTGGCCGGCCGAAGGTCCTCTGCACGGCAATGGAATTTCAGTGGTTCCGTGTCTGGGAGGTGCCTTGTGTCGTGCTGTGGCATACGCATGCAATGGGAAAAGTAGTATGCTCTGTCGTCGTCTATACTGGAGTTGTACAGGGGATGTGATTGCGCAGTAATTAAGATGGGATGGTTGTGGTTCGTGTAGAGGTACAGCGGAGCGGAGACTTGGGTGGGAGAGTGGAAGCGGTAAGTGGTTTCGAGTATCGTGGTTCATTCTGATTCATGTTTCCCGTCTAGATCGATACTGCTGCGACCTTGTTGCACCTCCTGCGCCCTTCCTTCACCATCTCGACTACCTCCTTGTAATTTCTCCCTCCCTGTGACTTTATTACCGTCACTCGAACTCCAATGCTCCGTCCCCTCCAGGGACGTCCTTGCGTCAAGTTCAAGTCCCTCTGAATCCCAGGGTCCAAGTCCCTCGTATTCGAAAATCTTGCAAAACCCACAGCACAGGACGCCACAGATGACATATGCATGCTGCGAATCTGCGCACTGCATACTCGCACAATACTGGTCCGACTTGGTGGTGGATTTTCCCAATCGGGACGTGCCGATGGTGAGGTAGGCGTCGTGAACGGTGTGCCGACTGACGTTGTACCTCGATGGCGCGGAGAGACACGGCTCATTGGAAGTAGTGAGGTCCTCTAGACCAGACGGCGCAGTTCGTGGTAGTCCATTGCCAGCCAGGGAGTTTGGTGTCAAAGCGGCTTCGTCGCAGACTCATGCAGACATCATTGTATGTCCGACGCGCCTGCGAGGAAGGCCTGGTCCTTCACTCAGTACAGAGTCGGGCGCCCGCCTTCGAAAGTTGGGAGGTCTTGAGCGACGAGGACTTGCTCGCCAACAATAGTTCTTGTTGGGCGGGCGAGGACGCTGGTGATGAGGAGTGGCAGAGCGAGGATGACGGAGAGCTGCATTGTTGCCGATGTGTGGAGGTCTCGTTGGTGGTAGAGGTGGTGATGTTGTGTTGAAGTCGTGTTGTGTAGGCTGAGACGATCTCGAATAGGAACATGGACAACAGCCCTCCCTATTATACAAACACGCCTCCCGGTCTCCCAAAAGTCCAGATGCACAGCGGTGGGATCGCGCCAGTTTGGATTCGGAATGTCTCAGATCATCTTGACCGCTCACACCAATACTCGCAGAGTCCAGGCCAAGGGAACTGGTCGTTTAGGGCTGGAAGCCGTGCTTGGCGAGTGGAATTCTTGAAATCCGGTCGAGGTCTTGCCGCCCGTTTGACGAACAGCGCTGCGCCTTTTCAGCCTTGCAACGGTCCGGAACGACGGCCACTTCGAACGGCCGTACTCGTTCTATACCGCTTCATGCAGTGTCGCATACATCGTGATGTGTCGTGCAATTCCCGTTCGCGGGCTCGTATTATTGAAAGTTAGCCCTCGCATCGTGGAAGACCTCATCGATCGAATCTTTGCTTTTGGCGAAATCCGTTGGTGAGCTTGCAGAATATTGCCTCTCACCATGATGAATGCGACGAAAGCTTTTTCGCACTGCCCATCAACGACGCTCCCATCTTCGAGAATGCAAATGCAACAGCCACATCCCGCTCTCAGCCCAGCAATGAACAATCCCAACTCCACCCATTTCCAAAGCCACAAACGTTCCAGCCGTCGTACCTGACCGTTCCATCTCTATACCAAACCTCTCACGGCTCTTTCAATTCCGAAAGAACCGACAGCCTAGCCTCTCACTGACAGATCCGCAACCCAAACACCCAAAAGTCTCGGCGCAACCCATTCCCAAAGCAGACTCCTCCAAGTCGACCTGTGAGACATATTGCCGAGCACAGTGGAGCCTGTAGCGCAAAGAAAAACACCATACGGGCGAAAAAGCGGTGCGGACGCCGATGATTAATCGGGCTCTGGGCTCTGGCATGGGCAAATGCGGCTGTAGGGGCGAGAGGATAGAGTCGTGTTCGGTCCAAGCCGAATGTGTGGTACATCGAGGATCGGTAGGGCTTGCCACGGCGCTCGATGTCAATCGAGGTATAGAGGGCACATCGCCCAGCCCAGCGATTCGCGCAATGCCATAGCCTCAAAACTCCTCGAGGCTTCCTATTCACCCTTCGTCGCGCTCACGATGTAGCAATCGCTAACGTCCAACCATCAACATCGCCCAACCAATCGCGTCGTCAAGCACCAGGCGCAGCTCTTCAAAAGTCCACAAGCATCGCCATAAGAGCCTCGAATCATCAGCCAATCCGCAATTTCAACCACCATCGACAGCGTGGCACAGATGAGGGCCCCCGGCCATGAGCTACATCCTCCTCCTTCATCTCACCATCCTCCTCGCCCAAAAAGCTACTCACTATCTCATCGATGTAACGGATCCCACGTAATGGCACGGGAAGCGGAGTCCGCGCGGTAGCAGTGAGACATTGTTGATTCTTTGAGGTGAGGTCCAGAAGTCGGAGAGGTCCGATTGAATGCCTGAGGCAGGAACTTCCTGTCTCATTCCATCCGAGACGTAGAAGTACTAGTAAGTAAGGCTCAAATAGTCCAACCATGTTCTAGACCGCGGGTTTTCTTCACTCCAAGGTGCTTTTTCCAAATAAACGAAGCCACAAGTCTGCTTATTAACAATTCGATCCAGACTTCGATATCTGTACAGCAACACGATATAGAAATTTGACTTCGCGTCTCGATCGTGGTTTGTTTCACAAGTCCACTCGCTCACATCGCTCAATACCGCCAGACCCGTATGCATGCTCAACTTACTCCAAATCCCCACCCTCTTATTGCAAGCGAATAGAACTACGTTGGCGCAGAATGCGAAGAAGAAACCGAACGGAACTTTGAACGACACACAACGACAGAATATAAGCCAAATGCACCGGGGTGCAAGCAAAAGCGAGCTCGCTCGCAACGAAATCCTTCCGTGAAGCCAACTGTATATATACGCGTAGGAGAGACCGCCGACAAAGTCAAACCCCGGATTTCTCGGGATCGACGACGGAACGACGAGCAGCTGTAGAGATGGGAAAATCGACCACTCGACGCAGGAATCGACACGGGCTTAGCTCGACGGTCTCGACTGATTGCGGGTGTCGAGCACTGCCACCACCACCACCCCTCTTCCCCTCCCTCAACTCGCCGTAATCAACACATAACTAGTGATAGCCCCCATCCTCTCCGCACTCAACTTCAACCCGACCTTCAACAATTCCGCCGCCACCTCGCCCTCCTCCCTCTGCAACCTCTCCCAACTACTCCTCTCCAACACCCACGCCACACACGCCTCCTCCGCCACAACACTACACGTCCGCTCCGTCTCGGAGAAAAACGGAAGTTCCCCACACGTCGTGCCGGCGACAATCGCCTCATTGTACGCCCCTTGTTCGAGGGCGTATTCCGCGCGGAGGATGCCCGATTGGAGGAGGATGATTGGAAGGCTTGGAGGATGAGGGGCAGGGGTTGTTTGAGGTGTTGGTATGTGGCGGCGCGGGAGGAGTCGGCCGGGGCGTTTTCCGTGAGGGTTTGCGAGGCGGCGACGTGGCGGAGTTGGGTGCGGGGACTGCCGACGAGAGAGTCGAGTTGGGAGATGGGGAGGGGAGAGTTGGAGGCGTGGTCGGTGGGGATGGGGACGGGAGGGGAGTGGGAGGAGGAGTACTTGCGGGAGGAGGCGTGGGCTTGTTTTTCGGTGAGGGTGATGAGGAGGCCGTTCTCGCAGGCTTCCAGCGCGCCGTTGAGGTCTTCGTAGACTTTTGGGGGTGGGGTCGGGGGGGTTTCGTCGGACTCTTCGAAGAGGCCGTCCATTTGAAGGGAGCGGCCGATCTCGTCGTTGAGCGCGACGCCCGAGAGGACCATTTCGACGTCGCGGCGGCGGAGCACACGGTTCATACGGTTGAACGCTTCGGCGGCGGAGAAGTCGATGCCGGTGACGTGGGAGAAGTCGAGGACTAGGTAGCGGATTGGAGAGGCGGCAAAGGCTTCCGCGTCGATGAGCGCGCGGACGGTCTTTTCGACGTTGACGATGCTGCCGAAGAAGAGGTAGCCTCCGAGTTTGACCACGCGGATTTGTGGACCGACTCGGTTTAAATATGTTCGTTGTCGGGGGTGCCGTCGGACTGTCGACTCGGCAATGGCGCCGGAGAATTGTGCTCGAATGACAGTCTTGCGGGACGTCTGCACGACGTAGACCAGGCATGCAAGTCCGATGCCGACAGCCACACCCACCACGAAATCGTAGACGCCCATGACCAGAGCAATCACGACGATGGTAAAGTATTCCAGTCGGTGTAATCGGCCATATGTGTCAATCATGGCTTCCTTGGCGAGGTCGATGCCGAGATAGTAGATCAGCGTGCCCACCACAATGACCGGCACATATCCAATGACCACCGGTCCGACCATCCAAAGAGCAGTAGTCGCAGCGGCCAGCATATATCCCGCCAGTCTGCTGTCGCCGCCAGTATCCATAAACAGAACACTATTGACATAGACAAGGTAGTTCTGAATACTGCCCACACATCCGGACAGTGTATTAGACACTCCATGCATGATTAGCTCGCGATTGATGCTAACGTTATCCTCCTGCATCTTCATGGCCAGGTTGGGAATGTTGATCGGCACATGCAAGATCCCAAAGAACGTCAGGGCGAATTGTGAAGGTATCGTCATGGCCACGGCTTTCCAGTCCACAATGCTGAACTTGTAGTAGCTGTAGAAGTTGTAGAAGGACTTATCGGCAGCAGGCGCTTCGAAGACCCATCCGGAACTGCGGAGCTTCTCCATGTTGAGGGATGGAACTGCTGCTGTGACAATGTAGAAAATGGCGGTAATGGCAATATAGTAGGCTGGAACGAGAAACGGCTTGTCGTAATATCGCTTGACGATCAGGAGGATGATGGCCAAGGCGAGTGGAGGAACCCATTGTGCAAGACTCATCGGGTCGATGAGCTTGAAGAAGACTTCCTTGGTGAGTTCAAGATTGCCGTCCAAGCGGACTGACACTTCCAAGCCGGTCAGGAAGAGGAAGATACCGACTCCTCCGATGCAGCCGACCAGAATAGAGTGAGGAAAGAAGCTGACAAGTGTTCCAAGTCGGGCGGATCCAAGTGCGAAGAAGACGATTCCAGTGACGATGGAGCTCATCGCGTAGGATGTGATGACCGTCGCTCGTAGCGCGTCCGGATTGTCAGTGCCCATAACCCCGATGATCATATATGTCATCTTGTGAAAGAACGGGACAACTTCGATCTACGAATCGTCAGCATCACATCAATTCCGGTGTCCTCAGCACAACTCACCATCTCCGACCCAACCCCTCCCCGGAAAATACTCCCCGTCGAGTACACCAATTGCGACACGATACAGCTGACGTAGAACATCGACACACCATCGGCTCCTAGATCCTGGAAAACCTCTTCTCCAAGTGGGAACAAGATGATTCCATAAGAGAGCGCATCCAACAAATTCAACAACAGTCCCAAGAACACAGCCGGAAGCGTCTTGACCGGCTTGACAACCACAGCATGAGCCACTTGCCGCATATCCCAACTTTTCGGGTTCGCCAACGTCGCGACTCTCTTCCTCGCAGCGTGCAAAGAAGGGTAGTGATGGCCAAGTCGGTTCCATATTCCACGTGGTGGGAAATTCTCGTCTCCCAGACCAGGGCTAGCTTTTGGAGGTTGCTTCCGATGAGAAGGTAGTCGTTCTCGCGGTAGCAATGGAGTTCGCTCTCCAATTCCCAATTCTTCATCACCGCAAATCACGACATCCGGGACTCTCCCCGACGACTTCCTCCGCGCGTCGGAGTCCTCGATAGCCTCCTCATCCTCCGAGTCGTCGGCATACTCCTGCAAAGCATTACTCGCTCCAGGAACGGCCGCAGATGTATATGTGAACTGGTCCTGGTCGTTGCCTTCTGGTGTGGGAGGTTCTGTTCTCTCTGCGATGGTATCGTACTCGCGGTCAGCGGCCAGAGATCCGTTCTCGGGGTCCAGATATTTGGCCATATTCGAGTCGTCTAAGAAGGATGATGATAATGCTGCAGTCTGCTGACGGACGCCGCTGGAGGAGTATTGTACATCTGGGGTTCGAGTATGGTGGATTAGCGCAGCCTACAATCTCACGCTGATAAAATCGCCGCCATTGAACGATATAATCAAACATACCTTGATTCGTCGAACTCGCGTTGTGAATATAACTCCGACTCGGCAAACTCGCACCCGTCGCCGAAGTGGTACTCAGCGCTCTCACGCGCTGAAACGGGTTCTGTCGCAACGTTCCAGAGGGAGTCGTAGCAACAGCGGAACTCTCCGCACTTTCCTCATCAGCAGAGATGGTGGGTTGCTGGCCGGACATGGACGACAATCGCCGGCGTTTGAAGAAGGAGGACATGATGGAGTCCAGAGGACGCCTCAGGATATATGGCGAGTGTAGGGCTGGATTGGAACTAATGCTGTGTAATTGAGACGGGTAAAAGGTCGTGCAAAAGACGCGATATGGCGTGAGGCGCTTGGCTGCAGGTGTTCCGGTAAGCTTTGCAGAAGTTGGCAGTGGCAGGTGCCGGACTGAGGAAATCCTTGAAACTTGACGGAGTTGGAGGCGGGGGAACAGCCAATGGCCAAGTGGACTATCAGGCAATGCAGCAGGCAGGTATTATTATTATGTCGGTCGTCCGTCCGTGGGAAGTCATGAAGCAGTAGTAGGCGTCGAGCGAGATGGCATATCCTGTAGAATAGTTCTGGGTGTGACTCGTGAGACGATGTTTCTTTTCCCCTGTCGCGGAGGATCCTGAAGTGCCGGCGACGGGCGTGGGTGCCGTGGGGTCTCGTGTACGAGGTAATAATTGCTTCACATCACGCTCGAGCGCAGCGCATGACCAAGGAACCCATGTTTTCCGAGGATCGTATCGTGCGATGGGATGTCGTATGGATATTATTATTTGATGATGTGGTGTGAGAGAAATGATGGGGAAGATCCAAATGGAACTTGCTTGGAAGTGCTTTCACAGAGTTTTGCCGTAAAATTGATATCAGGTGGACGGCTATTCTACCTGATTTAGTCTGCGGGTAGACATCCCGATATCTGATACACTTATTAATCAATTGTATTATTAGACAACTTCTTTTCAATACTTAACACGCGGCGGGGGATGAGGGAATTTTCAGATGCAAGAGAGGAGCTTAAGAGGACCTGCGGGAAGGAGCAATATGCTCGGCACAGCTCGCATGATGTGAAGGTCGGCACTCAATAACTCCGAGCGGGGGGGGGCGAGCTGCAGTGAGATTCGAAGCAACGAATGGAACATGAGTGAGTAGACACGAAAAGATGGACATTTGGGAGGTCTGTGTATATATATATATATATATGTGTGTGTCCTGCCTGTCGCAGAGGACCGGACGACGAAATCTGATCGTTGCATCTCCTTCAAAGGCGACATAATCGAGGTAGTAGTATGATGTATACATACATGGTCGATGCCTCCCGAGATATACCGTGAAGAGCATCATCACATACATCATAGGATCACCGCTTCGATCCACCATCATAAAAAGCCTCTCGTCTGCGCGACTTATGATCGGTCGTCTGACCCATCCACGAGCTCCCTCCTTCAACAGGTGAACCCATCAATCGGCAGGAAAACAGCTCCATCCACACCCTCCCTCCTCGTCCTTAGCCTCGACAATCCACTCATCCCGCAAAAAGCCATCACCCTCAACTCCTCGCAACCTCCAACCCCTCCTCCTCCGCCATCCGCAAAATATATCCCCTCACCCTCTCATCCGGCGCCAACTGTATCGGCAACATCCCATTCCCATCCCTCTTATCACTCCCCGCCCCTCGCCTCAACAACTCCACCGCAACCTCCCCATGCCCCTCGGCAACCGCATGATGAATCGCCGCACACCCATCCACATCCCTCACATCAACCGGACTCCTCCCCTCCCCCAACAACCACCTCACAACCGCCACATTGGTGTAATCGATTGAGAGAGGGACGTACATGTCAACCGAAGTCTTTGTCCTTCTGCGGCTGCGGCTGCTACAATATATATATATATGTGTGTGTGTGTGTGAACATGGCAGCTCCTCATTTTTGTTTTCTTTCTTTTGTTTCCCCCCCCCCGTTCCTGTGATGGGTTGGTTGAGTTCCCAGTCGAAGAAACGAATCTCTTTTTGCCAGAGGCTTTTACACTACCACCACCCCAGCAGCATCCCTCGAACTACTCTCCCCACTCACAGCCCTCACCCCCGTCCTCACGCCTTTCTTACCGCCCACCACCACCTCCTCCCTCTCCACAGCAGTAGCA
>AFIY01000674.1:0-62916 GCA_000223825.2 Zymoseptoria passerinii SP63
TACACGTCGCACTCCCCACCCCACACACCACCCCCTCACTCGCCCGCCCCAAAACCGCCAAGTCCAGCACATACGCCCTCCCCACCATCTGCCTCAACTCCACCGCAGACCGCGGGAGGACCTCCGCATCCCCTCCAATGGAGAAGAACAATCTCGGATAAAACCCTCCTTCCCAACCCGAATTTTCGGGGACATGTTTCGCAAAGATGTTTCGCAAAGGCGGAGCCCGGATGGCGGACAGGACGGACGGGCGAGGAAGCGTCCAGCGCGGCTTTGGTGGCGAGGTGGATGCGGTTTTGTGCGCGTTGGAGAGTGGTGCCGCATCGGTGGCGAGGGCGAGGGTACATTTCTTGTTGGCGAGTGCGGGAACCGAGTCGTCGTGGTCCGAGCACATCTGCTCCGCGGCGGTGATGTAGCGGGATAGAGGGAGGTAGTCCCGACTGTACTGGGCTTCGAAGGGGTGGAGGTCGCCGCGGCGGATTTGGAGACCGATGAGGGGGGAGGGTTCGGCTTGGGATTGGAGGGCGGCGATGCGGGAGGTGGCGTAGAGGGCGTCTTCGCCGGTGAGGTGGAAGAGGGCGGTGTAGCCGGTGTGGAGGAGGGAGAAGATTGGATCGACGGGGGAAGGGGTTACGGGGCGGACGAGGTGTGGGTGTTTGGGTGGTGATGAGGCGAGGATGTCTGCTCTGAAGGCGTAGGGTGCTGTAGCGGAGGAGACGACGACGTGCCGCGCGGTGTGCGGACAAGGCACGATGTGGTGGGTTGGAGGTTTGCTGCATTTTGGAGAGGGAGGTGGGAGGAAGTAAGCGGTGAATTTACCCCATGCCCAGTTTGTGTCGTCGAGGAAGAATGCTCGACCTTGTCTCTTGGCCAGACCGTAAGACAGCCAGAGGTGGAGGAGTGAAGTACCAAAGCTGGCATCATTCGGACCGAGGACGTAGGTGAGGCTCTTTCTGCAGACATTCTCGGGTTGATGAGAAGGAGGAAGAGCTCCCATCCGTTCGGCATCAGCAATGTCGAGAAACGTCGAATCAGATGCATCTTGTTTGCGCCACCAGGGTTGTACACTGCCAAAGGAAGACTTCTTCTCCATTCCTGTGCGAAGCTGGGCGGACTGCGAGCACATCTCCGCGTAGACACGATCCGGCAGTGGGAAGGTGGAGTTGTGAGGGATAGAGATGGTCCATCTCGAGGTCTCAGTATGGTCTGTAACCACCACCGCGGCAGGCTCACTCGGAATGATGCCAGCAGAAGAAGGTTGAGAAGACGTCGTCGAGTCGAGATATGAGGTGGTGAAGTGAAGTGACCGGAACGGTACGCCAAAGAGACATCGCCACAACGCCAAAAAGCCAAACAACACAAACAGCGACTTCACCGCCATGCTGCCCTTGGTGGATATCGACGTTCGACCTCGACTCGCAGTCGTCACGGGAGGAGGAAGTGAAGGCGTCGGCGGTGGAGAGGAGAGATATTCCTTTTCATTGAGATGGAGGCCAGCTCGGATTGGTGGGAGATTCGGCGAAGGATTCGAGCTGATCGAGGCGGTGGAGGTGGAGGTGGAGGTGGAGGAAGAGGAGTCGGAGAGGCCGGTGTTGCGGCGGCCGCGCATGATGTTGGCGGGCAGTGTCGGTAAAGTGGCGGAAAGGGGACGTTTGTTTTACCAGATGGGCGGGATTGACTGCGTGCTCCAGACAACACGCAGGACAGGCAAATGGGGGTTCCTTTCTCGTCCTTCAACTCCAGAGGTGAAGCCAGACGGGTATTCTGCACAAGTTTTTCTCCACAGTGAGATCGGATTTCCGTCTTCGCGGCCAGCTGACGTCGACACGGACAGGACAGTACAGGACAGTACAGGACAGGACAGGACAGGACAGTAAATAGGTATGCAGCAAGGAAAGGCAAAATGTAGCGGCAGCAGTGCAGCAAAAACCGGACCGAACAATCCACCCAACGACGGAGTCCAGCTCCTGTTGTTCGAAACGGCAATCGAGCTACACAGCAAGGAAAAGGGAAGGAAAGAAGGAAACAAGAGTGATATCAAAAGAAGAGAGGAGAGAGAGATTGTGACGGACGACGACGACGACGACGACCGACGACGACGACGATGATGATGTAGTGTACCCACCCACCACTCCGGGTATAACAAGGAGGACGACGATGCAGAGATGTTCCTTCCATGCACACGAGTCCAAGGGAAAATCCCCCGATCTTTCCCTTTGGACTTAGCTCCTCGTACTGTCTAGATAGTGATACGGTGATACCTTAATTCTGAAACGACTTTTTGTTGGGGGGAGAGGGGGGTGTGTGTTTGAGAATTGGAGCCGGGGTAATGAGTGGGTAATAATGAGTGGGTAAAGTGGGGGGGGGGGGGCCGGGGGGGGGGGGGGGCCTTTTGGGGTTTGATCTTTCAATTTTGTGCAACGCTGGGTTGGGATGAGATCTGCGCCCCCCGGGAGATAGATTGTGAAGGGAGCTAAACTAGCTAGCTAGGAGAGAGGAAGGAGAAGCAGTCTGCGACATTATTCACCCCGGCTTTTTGATTGAACGAAGTGGATCCAAAGACGACGCTCCGTCACTTTTCATTTGTACATGGTCGTTTCATCCCAACAACAACAACACAAACAGGCAAAAAGGTATCATCGCAGTTCACCCCACGTGCCCATCTCATCTCATCCCATCTCATCCCATCCGATTCCCATCCAAATACATCGCAAACCCATCCTCCTCCTCCTCCTCCCCTCGTCGACCTCCTCCACCTCACGTCCACCCCAAAGGAACCCTCTCCCTCGTCTTCGCATCCTCCCTCTCCCTCTTCTTCAAATCCTCCCTCAACAACTCCCTCAACTCCTCCTCTCCCATCTCCCTCCCCGTCCCCCCTCCTCCCTTCCTCCTTGACCCTCAAACTCCCCCTCTCCCCCCGCACCACAAGTCCACTCTCGACTTTATCCTGAATCATCTGATCCAACAACGCCGTCATTTCATCCACCGACTTTCTCCGCTTCAGATTCTCGTCGACTTTCGCCTTGTCCGCACCGCCGTCCCCGTTCATTCAGCACCCCCAAGATTCCCAATCCATTGCCACTCGAAACCCCGCCACCACCGTTGGTAGCGGGGAAACTTCCCCCGACGGGACTCACCGGCGCACTCAAGATCGCCACGGGACTGAGCGGCGTCTTGCTGAAATTCACCACCGCGCCGCCGCCACCGGCACTACTCGTCCGACTCGCGTTGGTCGCCGAGCTAGGCGTGCTGCGGTGTCCGGTGGCGGTACTCCCCGTCGTGGTGGACGTCGTGCTGGGCGGTGTGGTTTTGACACTACTGCTCAGGCGACTCGCGCGGGAGGAGGAAGAGGTATGGCGGTCTTGGCGGGTGGAGAAAGGTAGGCTCGTGAGGTCGGGGACGGAGTCGGATGGCATGTCCGCATTGGGAACATCGGTAGGACCGGAGGCGCGGGATCGCGAGCGGGAAGTGGTGGAGGAGGGAGGTGCAGTGACGGTCTCGTCGCCGCTGGTGCTGGTCGCGATGGCGATCGGGGGTGTCGTCTGCTTGGAGTCTCGCATTTCTCGCTTGCGAGCTGCGCTGCGGAGGGCCGTGACCATGCGGACTTGGTCGTCGAGTTTCTGCCTCAGCTCGTCGAGTTCGCGGTCCTTTTCCTTCAGCAGGGCGCCGAGGTTGCTGCTTCCCGGCGCATCATCATCGGCGGACGTCACGCCGGGACGATTGGCAAAGGCCATGCTCACGCGAGAATGGCTCGTCCGTCGAGCTTGTAAGAGACGTTTCTCCAACGTTGCAATGTAACGGTTCTTATCCGCAAGGTCAGCTTGCAGCATGCGATTCTGCTGCGCGAGCGAGGCGGATCCATCGCCGTTGTCGCCAGCGGAGAGATTCATGTCTTCGTCATCAGCCGCGGGAGTGGTCGGGTCTCCGAAAGAGTCGTCAATCACACCTTCATCCGTCATGAGTTGCGAGCGTTGGGCGGTGGGAATGTTACCCATCATGACGGAGCCCGCTGACACACCTCGTTCCAGGGGACTCTCATCTGCGGGAGAGGGCATGTCGATGGTGGCCACACTTTGGCGTCCCGAGGTGAGATGCTGGGTGCTGTCACGACTGCGGATGCTCACCGGACGCCCGTACTCGAGATTGCTGATTTGACTCGCTCGCGGATCAAAGGGCATACTGGCGGTGGAGAAGCGGCCGGAATTGACACCGAGAGATTTGGACGACAATATCAGGCGGTTCAAATGGGAGATGCGCTCTTTGAGGGCGGTCCGAGCGAGTTGCATTTCCAGCATCTGCTCTTCATGTCGCGTTCGCTCCTGGCGTTCCAGCTCTTCCTCCATTTTGCGGTCCTGCTCCTCGAAATTGTCAGATTTGTCCGCGTCCGGCTGCTTGACACTCTTCTGCTGCTCCAATTGTGATCGCAACTCTTGAATCTCAATCCGATAACGGTCCAGCAAGGCTCGACTTCCCGGATCCCCTGGCACGCCGTTGGATTCGTTCTTCTTCGCGTGGCTGACAATGTTGTTCTTTGCTCGACTGGCAAACTTGAGAGTATTGAGGGTCTCACCGGTGTGGGAGCTGGCTTGGGCCGCGCTGCTGCCGGCGGACGACAGTTGAATCGTGCAGAGGATCGACACCAGTGAATTGCCTGAAAGCGCCGGTTGCAACAGTCGCGTGAGCTTGCTGTCACGGTATGGCAGATGCTTCATCACCTTCTCCTTGTCAGCAGCTTTGGCACCGTCCTTCTCGTCCTTGTCGTCTTCGCCGGAAAGACGTCCAATGACAGTTCCTAGCGTGAGCAGAGACTTGTTGATGTGCGAACCTTCGGCCCTCCTCTCCTTTGTATCAGCAGCCTTCTCCGACCCAGCCAAGTCAATCAGGGAAAGCGTCGAAACCAGCACGCCTCCAGGCATGACCGATGACTTTCGACTGTTCCTCTCATCCACCTCTTGTGTCCTTGCTCTTGATTCCACAACAATCTGCACGACCGCATGTGATCGCGACGAGCGCGCGTTGAATTGTGTGCTGCTCGTCCTCCTCGCCAAATCACCTCGCGCAATCACCCTCAACAACTGATTCGGAGACTGCACAATCTCTTCCTTCAAGGGCGTCGCATACACTCCTCTCTTGCTGTCCTCCCTCAGTTTGATCTCCTCCTGCTGCACACCAGGTGTCGAAGCATTGAGCAAGTCGAAAATCTTCTCGTTGTAAATTTCCAGATAACTGACCCGCAGCAGGAACTCCCGACTGGGATTCTCTCGAATATATGAAAATATGTCTGTAATCGCCAGAGGGATCACACCGGGAGAGTTGGCCGTCCCTTGCATGGAAAATGTTTTGCCCGTGCCCGTCATTCCATACGCAAAGACCGTGCCGTGGTAACCCTCCATGACCCTCCGCACGAGTCGCTTCGCCGCATTGTCGTATACTCGGCCATTTCGGTCGTGAGGAGAGAATACATTATCGTAGTGGTAGTCGCCGCCTTCACGACCTCGGTAGGATATCAACGATCGCCGGCCGTCGACCATCCATTCTCCTTCCGGCGCTGTATCATCATTACCAGCATCAGGACGCACGCGCACGCTGACGAGTACGTTCCCAGCGCCCGCCTTTCCCTCTGCTTCTCGTTTCGACATGGAGGATGTGTTGCCCGCCCGCGATCGACCTCGTTCTCCATGCGGTTCCTCCTCGTCTATGCATGATCCGTTCGTGGAAGAGCTGCGACTCTGCGATCGGGATGGTGGATTGAGAAGACTGTCTGATGTTCTCCCACGTCCTCCACCAGCTATCAGATTACTGTCGCCTGTCCCATTGAGCAGACTCGGTGTACCACTATTCAGCCCAGAACTTGTGCGCGACACCCTCGGGCGCAATCCATATCCGGAACTTCGCGACTTTGGCTTTTTCAGTCCGCTGTCCCCGCTCTTTTGTCGTGAGGGTTCCTTCCGATTGTGCGCCGGTGGTTGCATCGCGGTCGGATCGCTGGGTGATGTGGTCGATGCGGAGAGCGGGCTCGGAGGAAGGCTTGTCACTCGGACGGCACCTTTGGGAGGCAGCGGGAAAGAGCCAATGCTAGTGACCTTGCGCACTGTTTTTGGGATGCCCGTGTTTCCGCGCGTGAGGACCGGCACGTCTGAAGCATGGCTGTTGTTCACTGTGGGCACAGTCGGAGTGGAACTCGATTTCGTCGGCCTCGGAGTGGGTACGCCGGTGGATGTGGCAGAGCGTCCGGGGATGGAGGATTTCTTCGATGTGGTGGAAGGTATTGACGAGGGCGTCGAAGTACGTCGCGAGTCGCTGCCGCTGGCCAGACTACCATTTGAGGAACGGCGGGTCTTACTGACAGGCAGAGCGGGGAGAGGACCGGTTGGTGGAGGGCGGGCTGTTCGTGGGAGGGTGGAGGTCATGGTGGAGGTCATCTCTGTGTAACGAGGGACTAAAAAGGAGCGTGGCTGCCTGCGTGCAGGCGTGCATGCGGTCGCCCGCGACCAGGATGAGCGACGGTGTGCGACGTCGAACGAGAGATACGACTAGTCGCAGAGAGATGGTAAAATGGCGGTGGAGGAGGTCATCGGTCGTTCGGCGCGCCGCTTCGAGCGGGTTGGTAGGGCGACCGTCTATCGTCTTGTCGTCGAGGAAGATCTGTAGCGCTTTCTGATGACAGTCTCTCTGTGTACCAGACGGATCCCTTTCGCGTTCAGCGCGAACTATCAAGCGGACTTGACAGGGAGCAGGGGAGAAGAATCGTGGTCGGACCCTGCGCGAGATGAGGTAGCGGACTGGGGTGCGTTTGCCTTTTGTTTCGCGTTTTCCTTCGCTACCTTTTATCGCTGGTGGTGGGTGGGTGTCACAGCATTGGATGTGGTATGGAGAATGTTGTCCCAAAAGGCAGGCGTCTCGCGAGAAGAATGCGATCATGTCTTTCGTACCGCATCCAGGGCGGCAGAAGACTTTCACCCAGATAAACGCCCACGCTTGGTTCCATCGGCCGCCAGGGGAGCTTAGGGTTGATGCGCCTAGCCGTTAGATCTGCTCGCCTATTTCTAGGCGAGGTTGGCGGATCTTGAGATTGTGAATATTGAGTTGATGGGCATTGTTGAAGAGTCGAGTAGCATGATGAATTGATGACCACGGACGTAGTTGACCGTATCGCTGTATATTATTATTATTGTAGCCGCTGCTTCAATGCGACATACATTCATTCACATTGACCTCTGCTGATTTCATCCCTCTTTTGACAGACTGTCGCGGCACCTGTGATTTGACAAGGGTCGATGACCCGTCGCACCGCAGGCCCGCACATTCCGTCCGCGCCTAGATAACTACTCTCTCCTCGAGGCTCGAGCAGACATATAATTCAGAACGCGTCTTGGTCATCGTCGTCGTTTGTCGTTGATCAACCTCCTTCTTGTATATACGATGCAACTGAAACAGGGCTACTCTCCATGTCTCGCGATTATTGGATACACTCTCCATCCATTCCGCCATGGACCAATCTACTCGCTGACTCTTTCCCGCTGTGTGTTTCTACATTTCTTTTCCCTGCCCCTGCCGTGTGCACTCCACCTCGCGCATAACAACACTGTCAACACAGTCCAACTTTGGCGATGTTGCTGTGATGATAGTGACCTCGGTGGTGCACGAACAACCATTGGATCCTGACCCCTGCAGCGACCGGGACTTGCTCCTGACGGCAGGGATGTCGTCAGGCACTTCTGCACGAGCTGCAGGTGTGAACCGTGTGATGTCTGCGCTGTGTATTATTGCATGTACCAAGCACTCACTACTGACTGGGCTGCTGCGATTGGAAGTGGAATTTAATCGTCCTCAACTATCGAGGAGAGCCATCCCGAGTTTTGAGCATAATCCGACAATAGCCATGAAGAATATCCGTTGCGTTTCGGCAAAAGGTACATGAACTCGATCGAGTCACTCCGTACAGCACGACAGGGTGATTGCCCATCTTACTCATCATTCTTTACTCGGGATACCCTCACTTCCTTTTCGCTAATAAATACGAGGTACACCACTGTCCTTGTAGACTGCTAACTTCGTCGTTGCACTTTGGTAGACTATCGTACTGGTTTCAGCTTCTCGCGAATCGAAAGTCTTGCAGATTTGTCCTTCTCATGAGCCACACCTCCACGACAGATCGCACCTTGGAACTGGACGTGAGAAGATGTGGCGTGCCTTGTGAGTCGAAGTGATGGCGTGCGACTGAACAATCGCTTTCAGAAGGATGGCTTCCTCTTCTTGACTCTTACAGTCAGCTTGTCCTCATTCTCGAACAGCTCAACACTAAGAGGGACGACCGATGAGCCTTTCTTCGTGACAGACATTTCACATGCACAGAAAGACGCCCACCAATGTTTCCCCTCCACGTAGAAATGACCCGTTGATGACCGGAGCTCCCACCCAGACTTCATTTTCTCCCCTCCGCCGAACCCCACCGTTACCAAGCTCCAACATTTTTTGCTGTTCATCCCGTCATAGTGGAACCGAACCGAACAGAGAGCTATTGGCAAGAGCTATTGATTGGCAAGGACACGCTTTGGTTCCTGTAGCTTCAACCAAATCCTTGAGCTTTTCTTCTATCAAATCACTCTGTCCGCGTCTCCTCGCTCTCAATCGACATACCAAGAAGCAAGTTGCAGAATCACTCTAGATACGGATTCAGGAAGAGAATCTCCAACTCGACATCAGAACAACACCCTCTCGCCGACCACCTCTAAATCCCATACAACATGCCCTCCTTCGATTCCACCAAAGCCTACGCGGCGCAAGAATCCACCTTCTTCGACGATGGCCGCGAAATCGAGCTCCTCCACTACATCTACTCCCGCTCCGACCTCGAATCCTCCCTCCGCAACAACCCCACCAACATCCTCGCCGCAATCGACGAGTTCGCCCGCACGAAAAAGTACCTCATGAACGTCGGCGAGGACAAAGGCAAGATTGTCACGGATCTGATCAATGAAGTCAAGCCAAAGGTCATGGTACATCCACCAATTCTTCCACCCTCGACCTCACAGTCCCTCCAAGAGAGAGATGACATCCACTAACCTCCCCCTCACCCATCCCAGGTCGAACTAGGCGGCTACATCGGCTACTCCACCCTCCTCTTCGCCTCGACCGCCAAATCCAACGGCGGAACCCACTACTTCTCCCTCGAACGCAACCCCGAATTCGGCGCCGTAATCGGCTCCCTCATCGCCCTCGCCGGCCTCTCCACCTTCGTCACCATCTCCATCGGCTCCTCTGACGCCTCTCTCGCCCGCCTGCACTCATCCGGCGACCTCTCGAAAATCGACATGATGTTCCTCGACCACTACAAACCCGCTTACACCTCCGACCTCAAGCTGTGCGAGGAATTGGGTCTCGTGGGGGTGGGAAGTGTTCTGGCGGCGGATAATGTGGTGAAACCGGGGAATCCGCCGTATTTGGAGTATGTGAGGAGTTCGGTGGAGGAGAAGAAGAAGAAGGCGCGGGAGGCGGCGGGGGAGGATGGGAAGGATGGAAAGGCGCCGGATGAGAGGTTTGCGGATCGGGCGGCGAAGCAGTATGCGAATCGGGTGGCGGAGGAGAAGGTGGGTGTGAGTAGGGGACGGCCGGAGTTGGTGTATGAGAGCAGGTTGGTGGAGAGCTTTGAGCCGACGGGAGAACCGGTGAGTTTTCTGCTGTTGTTTGGTGAGATGATTGTTTGGCTGACATGTTTGCTAGGATGGTGTGGAGATTACGAAGTGTGTTGGCGAGGAGAAGTGAAGATTGATGGTTTCCCTACGTGGAGATCCCAGCGGAGGCACGCCAGATCGGAATGCTCAGGCAATAGGTACGCCCAAAGCTCTGCACAGCAGCAGTGCTTGAGGATAGGCTCTTCGAGGGCGGCGAAGGTTGTGCCACAGAGACACTGGCTTTAGAGCACAAGTTTCTCGACTGTACGGAGGGAGTCTCTCGCCAGCCACGAATTCACAGCAGGAAGGATAGAAGACAGCAAAAGGGACAGGGCATAGACCAGATCACAACCAGGGCCATGGATTTTTCCACTCACATGCTCAGGTTCAGACTTGATGTTGGTGCTTGTACAGTGATCTCACTTTGACAAGGCTTTGCAACCAGTACTGCTTCCCAACCCGTGGTATTCAGAACCTTGCCTCTTCATGGCGGATCCCATGTCTTGTGTACAAGGTCTCTTCTACACAGAGTCCTCAGATCCAATCTGTCCCATCATCCAAATGCTTCAATCCCAAGCTGTTCACACCGCGACCTCGTACCCTCCATGCTCTCCCCCCTCTCCTCTACGGCACCTTCTCCGTCTCCTCCAACAACTCCTCCACCCGAAATCCCTCATCCCCACCACTAAACTGCTCCATCAACCTCCTCCTCCTCCCCTCCCCTTCCCCCTCCCACCCATAAAACTTCTGCAACCCCACAACCAAAACCCTCCCGTCCTCCACACTCACCCCCTTCCCCTCCATCACCCGTCCCTCCATCAACACCACCCCTTTCCCCTCGGCGAAGTCCGTATGATACGTCACCGTCGTATGCGGCTGCGCGAATTCCCCTCTCAATTTAAACTCCGCGAGGTGCGTGAAGAGCACTGTCGCCGTCGTGGGGGAGGGGAACGTCCATTGGAGGAAGTGGATTTCCGCGCCGCGATCGACGTGGGGAATCGGTAGCACAAATTGGGGGTGTTGGTGAGCGGTCGTGGCCATGCGGGTGTATGTTGACGCGGGCAGGACGGCGGCGAGGGATTGAGGGTCGTGGATGTGCCGGAGGCGCCAGATGGACTCGAGCTCTTTTTGGGGGAGGGCGGAGGTTTTTTCGAGGGAGATGAAGGAGGAGAGGGTGCGGACTGGGGGGGCGGAGGAGGAGGAGGAGGAGGATTTCGAGCATGTTTGCGGCTGGGATTGAGGTCGTTCTTGTGGTCGTGGGGGAGGAGGGGGTTGGTAGGGGATACTGGATGCGGCGTCTCGAGGTTGTGGCGGTGGTCGATGGGGGGGTGTCGATTGGGTGTTCTGCTCGTCGTCTATTGCTGTGTTCAAGCCCGGCACCATCGACTCTTTCCGCAGACGCTGGATGCGATCGGCGTAGGCTTCGCGGAGTTCATTGGCGTCTTTCAGGCCCTTTTCCCGGGCTTTGCGTTCGAGGGCTTCGCGGTATCGTTCGGTTGGGTCGGGTTTGATGGCGTAGAAGCGGACGTCGGAGACTTGGGCCCATCGTTTCTGGCGGAGTGGCGTTTGCACGCGAGGAGCGGTGCGGCGGAAGAGGAGGCCGGAGGGGTTCATGACGGCGGTGGTGGTGGTTGTCGATGGGGTGGATGTCCAGGATGGACCATGAGGAAGCTTGACGTTATTCGAATACCATAGTCACGGCTAGCGTGTAATGAATGGCACGGTGGGACTCCGAATTGAGTACATTTCTAGTTGCTCAAGGACCTCAATGCCCTTGGCCGTCTACGGCAGTATATTAAATTCTACCGAAGCTTAGTCAGGTCGATCGTGTGCCTCGGTGGTTCGAGCCGACATCGTTGTCCATCCTCGCATGGAAACCAGGTGATGACCGGGTGTTGCTTCCTTTCACACACCAACCTTGCCTTGCATAACACTTGCGGTGCTCTCCCCCTGTCCGTGGTAGGAAGTCTCCCGATCTCGTCGTCAAGATGCCTACCGAGTCGCAGTGTACGTATCGCTACCCATCCTCCCTCACCCTCACCCTCACCCTCACACATCGCTAACACCCCGCCTCCCCTCCCCGCAGTCCCTCCAATCGACATTCCCGGCGGCGGTCTCTACGACTTCCTCTTCGAACGCAAAGACCTCGACTTCCCGACCGACAAGAAGATCTATATCGACTCTGCCACCTCTCGCAGCTACACCTACGAACAAGTCAAAAATGCTGCCATTGATTTCGGCAAGGGCCTCAAGGCGACATGGGATTGGCAAAAGGGCGACGTCCTTGCTCTCTACACCCCGAATTGTATAGATACGCCGGCAGTCACATGGGGGACTCATTGGGCCGGAGGTATCGTGTCGCCGGCCAATCCGGGATACACGGTTGATGAGCTGGCATTCCAATTGAAGGATAGCGGTGCGAGGGCGTTATTGACGCAGCTGCCAATGTTGGAGGTCGCGTTGAAGGCCGCGGAGAAGGTGGGAATATCGAAGGATTTCATTGCATTGGTGGGCGATGCGAGAGACAAGGAGGGTAGGGTGAAGCACTTCACTTCTGTTCGCAACATCTCCGGAGCATCGAGGTATCGACGGACGAAGATCGATGGAGACAAAGATCTGGCGTTCTTGGTGTACAGTTCGGGCACAACGGGTGAGTGGTGTGCTGAGAGCAATGCTTGCATGTTGCTGATCATGTTTCTCAAGGTCTTCCCAAGGGTGTGATGCTGTCGCACAGGAACATTATTGCCAATACGCTCCAGGTCACCGCCGGAGAGGAGTTCCTCAGCAATAAACCCACCAAGGATAACCCGGATGGTGATTCAATCCTCGGCTTTCTCCCCTTCTTCCACATCTACGGCTTGACCGTCATCATCCACCATGCCATCTACCGCGGTTTCAAATGCGTTGTCATGGCCAAATTCGACTTTGAGAGCTGGTGCAAGGCTGTGCAGGATCATCGCATTACCATGGGTTATGTCGTGCCACCGGTCGTTCTGCTGCTCGCCAAGTCGCCGATTGTTGACAAGTACAATCTGTCGTCGTTGAAGATGCTGAACTCCGGAGCGGCACCTTTGACAAAGGAGTTGACGTTGGCGGCGTATGATCGGACCAAGGTGCCGATTAAGCAGGGATACGGGTTGAGCGAGACAAGTCCAACGACGCATATGCAGACGATCGATACCTGGTAAGTTGATCATATCTATACCCTGCTTGGACTCTGTTGACACTCTTGATCCAGGAAAACCACAATCGGCAGTGTTGGCTTCCTCATGCCCAACATGACGGCCAAGTACATGTCCGAAGACGAAAAGGAGCTATCCCGAGGTGAAGTCGGCGAGCTGTGGCTCTCTGGGCCCAACATCTTCAAGGTACGTGTCATCTTGCGCGCACCGCGTCTTATCGACACTGATATTCTTTCAGGGCTACCTCAACAACCCCACCGGCACAGCGAACGCCCTCACCTCCGACAACTACTTCAAGACTGGCGATGTTGGGTATCAGGACAAAGACGGGAATTTCTTCATCACCGACAGAGTCAAGGAGTTGATCAAGTACAGTAAGTACTGCGCAGGATACAAGGCCTCTAGCGTGCTGTCATACAGTATCTCCGCTCGCTCTAGGTCTTGTATCCGCATGGATTCCTTTTCGTTTGAGCTACAGCTAATCCACATACCCTTTACAATCAGAGGGATTTCAAGTCCCGCCCGCCGAACTCGAAGGCTACCTTACTTCGCATCCTTCCATTGACGACGTGGCAGTGTTGGGCGTACACCGCGAAGACCTGGCTACCGAGGTGCCCATGGCATTTGTGGTGTTAAAAAAAGGCGTGGAGAAGGGAAAAAAGACGGAACAGGAGATTACCGAGTGGTTGGCTAAGAAAGTCGCGAATCACAAGAGACTAAGGGGTGGCGTGAGGTTCGTGGGCGAGATTCCCAAGAGTGTGAGTGGCAAGATCTTGAGGAGAGTTTTGAAGGAGAAGTTGAAGGAGGAGAGCAAGCCGAAGGCGAAGTTGTAGGAGTCCAGCGCGAAGAATCTCGATGACCATGCGCGGTTTCGTGTATCACTCTCCCAAACCTGTCGACTTTCAATGACAATAGGCTCACAATTCTCATACACGACTACTTCTCTGCAGTTGCTTCCATGCAGAGGAGAGAGCATTGAGCAATCAAGAGGCTCTTTACGCGGAATAACTGCTTACAGGTCTGAAAGACTGTGGATCTACGAGCACACAGCCAGACCACTGCGCAGCCTTCGATACATATCATCACTCATACTCACCAAATTGGACCAGGCACATCTTCCAACGGCTCAATCTCCTTCTGCAATCGCGCAGCTACACGATCCGCCTCATGCCACACCCGCAGCAAATTGCCACCCGCAATCTTCGCACAGTCCCTCTCACTAACGCCCTTTTCCAACAACAAATCGATCAGATCCGGGAACTTGGTGACGTCCTCCAGTCCTCTCGGCGTACTCTCGATCCCATCAAAGTCGCTCCCGATACCCACATGATCGTATCCGATCAGCTCGCCGATGTGCATGATGTGCTCCACGACATGCTCGATGGTATTGGTCTCCTCGACAAAGTCCGGCAATCCGGTCGAGGAGTCGCCGGCTTTACAGCTCACAAAGTCGGGCGAGAAATTCACCATCACCACCGAATTCCGCTTCTTCACCAATTGCAGGACCTCGTCGGGCACGTTGCGCGGATGCGGACAGAGGGAGTACGCGCTGCTGTGGGAGAAGATCGGCGGCGCGAGACTTCCGTTCCAGCCTTTCTCTGGTGTTCCACCGAGGACATCTCTCATCGTGTTGGCGGAAACGTGCGAGAGGTCGACTAGCATTCCGAGACGGTTCATTTCTTGCACGAGTTTGTGCCCGGCTGGACTGACGCCGCCCCAGTAGGGTTTGGAAGCCCGACTTTCGCCATCGGCTTCGACGACGGCGGCGTCGGAGTAGATGTTGTGGCAGTTCCAATTCATGGTGGCGTAACGTACGCCGAGGGAGTGATACAGACGGAGGGTGGAGATGGAATTGCCGATTTGATGGAGGCCTTCGATGGCGAGGGGAGAGATGAGCTTGCCGTGTTTGAAGTTGTGTTCGGCTTCGTTGGCGTTGGCGGATAGGGTGAAGTATTTGGGGTACTGCTTGGAAAGGCGATTGAAAAGGTCGATCTGTTCTAGGGTCGCTCGAACAAACGGTGCGTAGGCTTCGTTTGAAAAGTCGAGTCCGTCGGCGGGACATGGGACAAAGGTGGACCAGAACGCGCCTCCCATGCGGCCTTTGTCGGCGCGATGAAGGTCGAACTCGGACGTGAAGTTTCCTTGCTCGAATGGTTGGGTGAAGTTCTTGTGGTAGATCTTATTGCGGTACATCATTCGGATCAGGATGAGGAGATCATTGTGGCCGTCGATTAGAGGATGTTCGGCGAGGATCTTGGCTGCGCCGGATAGCGATGGTTGGGGTCTGAAAAGCTCTCTCAGGAAGCCCTGGCTGAAGCATGTTGTCGTGTAGGTAGCAAAAAGGATTCCGAGAACCAAGGTGCCTCCGATGAAGCGTGCGAGACTACTCCTTCGCTGTGGTGTACTCGGCGATGGTGGGGCCCGCCATACCTCGTGGCGGTCGTCCGCATAATTCACGGCGAAGCTGTTGGTGCCAGGTTGGAGCTCATAGTGCTCGCGGCGTCCATCTGTATAAATGGCGGAGAAGCCTTTGCTGTCGTCTTTGCAGTCCATCTGAGCTGATCAATGTTGTGTCGAGTCTGGCAAAGAAGTGAGGTGTAGACGGCATTACGACATTAACCCGTCTCGGCCAAGCTTGGTATGGCTTGATATCGTTAGGGATTTGCAAAGGTTCACTGTATTCAGCAACGACACCACCATCACGACATTTGACAAAGATGGGCCTTCTTTCAGCTTTCACGCTGATCAGGACGATATCGCTCTTTCACATCACGGCGGCGTACTTCCTCCTCACGGCGCCCAAAATCCTTTCGGATCAAAATGTGGTGTATATGCTCGGAGAGGCCATGAGAATTGTACCGAAGCCCCCCTGCCGCGCTGCAAAAACACACTGAGTCTAATAATGCGTTCATCTAGCCTCATGCGACGACTCTCGACAAGCCCAGCGAAGCTTCCGCTTTCGCTGGCATTCTTCTCGCGCTACTTGGAATCTCGGACCTGGCCGCGGCCTCGATGAACGAATTGGTAGCCCTGGAATACTGGCTGTACAACGTTCAGACACGACTGATGTTCTTCTTTGGACTTACTGGCTACGTGTATCTGTTCAAGGAAGATGGCATGTTTGGAAGCGGCGATGCGACGAAGCTGGGGATCGGCGAGCCGTTGCAGAACAGCTTGGTTTTTGCATTCGGCTTCTTCGAGATAGGCTTGTGGTTTTGGGTGAGTCTGCGGCAAGGAAAATGGTCTTGCAGATGCTGATTGTTTCTAGATCTTCACTGGCCTGAGAGAGGAGAGAGATACCCTGGCGCGAAAGCGCATGGAGGAGCTCAAAGCCAAGGACGATTTCGAGAGACGCCTCTAATGTCAGCCGGTTTGATTCGCACCAGGAAGAGGATCACTTCAAGGAATACAAGTCCCTGTGCAAGCCGGCGCCTAACTTGCTCTTGCAGCGACGCAGAAAGTCCATAATGCGAGACATTGAAGCGTCTCCGAAGTCATGAAGTCTTGCATTTGGAGACGAAGCATCGACACAGCACGATGTCTGCATCGCAGATCTCTGCCTGCTGCCGACCCATAGCATCGAAGCACTTTGACGATACCATGTGTTTTTCACAGCCTGATATCATTCGGCATTCTCAGGATGCCACAACGATGCTTCGACAGATGGTATACACTGCCTCCCACGGCCGACCACTCAGTGGCTCGTTGGCCGTGGGTTTATCCCATGGTGACACTGTCCCTTCGAAGATATATCTCAGCCTGATCGCCCAGCGAATAGCAAAGGCAGAATTCTAAGTTTAGTATCAGCCCTGAATCCTTCGCGCTTTTAAGCCAATACATCTCCACCTGAACCGCCCGAAGCGATCTTCTTGCGGCCTGCGGCCAAGCCACTCGAGATCCTATGGTTCCGCTTCACAGCTGCGTCTGAATTCTTCGAGCCACGAAAGGGGCCGTGAAACAGCAAATAGAGACTGTATTGGTGGGTGCGACCATGGACTCTCCAAAGTATAACAGTTGCCGCAGTCCACCTGCAGCTTCAACGGCTTCCTACTCTTTACATCAGTCCCTTCGACGAAAGCTACCGGATCACGCAATAGCTTTCCTCTATATCCAGCGACAGCCGTCCTCGAGCACAATCACCGCAATCGACTGATATCTGATCGCAAGCAATTCTTCCAACCTTGATCGTTGATCAATACAACAAGACGTGGACCAGGAACCATACGCAAGGACAGCATCGTCCCATACAATATCCCAAGAGCTCCAACAATGGCATACGAAGCACTTTGGCTCAAGAAAGTGCTCCTCCCTTTCTGGGGTTTGCAGACTCTCGTGGCGTTGGCCTACTTGGGCCTCACTGCAGCGGGTCTTGGAGTCCTGAGGTCAGCTATCGATGACAATGACTTCTATTACTCCTCCTCCTACGGATCCTCGAGGGAATACACCGACGCAGTTGACAGATCAGTCTCGTAAGTCAATTCTGAGACGGGATAGGCTGTCGACCGGTGGTCGAACGGGACTCGTAACAGACACTGACCGGGTTTTAATCGCCTCTAGGATCGCAGCAGGTGTCTTCCTCGGCATTACCGCCTTGACGGCTCTCTTGAACATCATTGAGATCGTCCTCTATTCCATGAAGAAGCTCAGTCCCGTTACGATGGTCGTTTTCAACTCAGTCAACATGCTCATCTGGACTGTCATGCTGGTTTTGCTCATTATTTCCGCCGTGAGCGTGCGTAGAAGAGGAATCGGCTTTCTCTTCGTTATCGTCCTTTTGTAAGTCGTCCTTGCGTTGTTATCATGCTGGTCCGCTCAACGCTGCACATATCCATGCTCCGGTCTGGCCCCATCCATCGAGTCCCGGCAATTGGGCCATTACAAATCCTACAGGGCCAGCATCACATCATCACCCTTCCTCAACGAACATTTCGCTGACGTAAATCCCTCCCACAGTGCGACCAGCCTCGGCAAGCTGATCTACAGCTCCGTCATTCTCCACCGTCACCGTCGCGGCCGTTTCGCGCATCGCGGATCATATGCCCCTGCAGCGCGAGAAGCTGGATTCGCCGATACCAGCTACCACCCCGCAGGCTACGGTGGCCCTGCTCCAGAGACCGCCCAGAGCAGCCGGTCTGGTGGTGCAGTGCAGGGATACTACTCCCCTGCCAGCGTGGGAGCACGCGGATGATCGTTGACCGGAATTCGAAATCGAGATGTGCGGACAGGGTGGAAAATGTGGTATTGATGTCGTGGACGACAAGCAAGACGACGCGGTGGTTGGATGAAGGAGCCGCATTGGACTGGCGTTCAGGATAAGGATGATTGCTTTCTTTTGATGCGGTGTACAAAGGCTTCCTGCTCGCTCTCGTACAGTCGAGTGAGCGAAATGCGATGCGAGCGAGTCATGATACCCACATGTACGGAGATATTTCCGAATGCGATCATGTACAGTGTTCTCTTCCATGTTTGCGGTCTGGACAATTATTGAACAGTGATTTGCGCGAACGTATGGCGGTGCAAGCTGTCAAAATATGCACGAAAGGATGGATGCACCGGGCTCGGGAAGGAGTATGTGTTGCCGGCATTGATCAAAGATTGCTTTCTGGGTGCAAGAGTCTACATCGTTCTCGGCGTCCTAACTACACTGAGCACGAAATCGATACCAGGTAGTTATACCGCATTTCAGGAACGTGATGAATATTTGCGAGCAGCGACCGCCTCCCAATTCGTCGTATTGCTTTGCCGAGCAGATCTGCCGTGACCATCACTGTTCTCACACGACAATGCTATTTCGAATAAATGCAATCGGCGAAGAGGCTCGATACGGTCTATATGCAGACGTTCCAGGACAATGTCAATATCCGAATATGTACGGGGGTATGGTGATGTGAAGATCCGGACAAGGTTCACCGGAGGCAGAAGAGAGACACCTCATCTCTCGGTTGATGAAAGTTCAAGACTTCCATGTATCACATTCACTACTTCAACATGCTCCCAATAATGCTGATAGCAGCATCGCTGCAAAGGCATCATCTTGGTGATGCTCGAGGCGTGTCCGGTCCATCGCCGTGGCGTTCTTCTTGCCGGCGAAAGGAAAGTTGTCTTGAAGCTGTGCTTCTTGGCTATGTGTGGCACGGTGAGACGCGACGACTCTCCGAGTCAGTGTCATCGGCAACGCAATCTTATTCATCGCATGCCGGCTCCAAGATGTTCGCGCACACGCATCTATTGAAACATCAACAGAGAAAGACGTTTCTCCTCAGCGACAACGACTTTTTGGGATGTGCTGGCCACAGAGATCTTGCTAGATGAGAACCCCACCTACGATACTGTTGCAAAGATTCCGTCTGTCCGATCCAGGCAATCTTTCACTCATCTCTCCTGGACAAGTAACATCCTTGCAGACACGCGCACTGCTGCCCAAGAATACCTGCGTCGATCATGCGCCGGACGCACGTGCAGCGACATGGATGGTGGGCCAGTGTTGCAACTTGCGATATGAGAAGCTCAGAAGAGAACAGATGATCTTTCCGTGAAGATCCGTGACAGCTAACATCGTCACAGCCTGACGTGCGAGCAACACGATCTTGGATCTGTCATGCCCACGGCACAACCGACCAGGAGATGATGCCGGAAGAAACTGGTCTATAGAACGAGAGAAGCGTCACTATTCGATGATGGCGAAGTAGGCCGTTCACGACTGCGAGCTACCAGGTACGGGACAAACGCGCGATGTGACTGGAGCTTTTGTCCGCGGAAATAATGCATTCAGTAGAATGTATTTGCGATGAATGCACGGGGTTCTTTGATGGGCTGTATCATGGGCGGTGAGGAAAAGCGCAGTCCTGCAGGAAAGCACACCCACCTTACTATCTACGTCAGCTCCGCAAGCTGAATAGGGAAACGCCATGTTGTTTCGGCTTCGACGCTGATACTTGTGTCAATTTGATGCACGTGCCCTCTCTTGACACGGCTTCGCAAGGCCTTTGAGGCTCTTCCCGGTTCCGCGATTTTCCTGGAGGGGGCTTCCGACCACATCTGATGCGGATCGATATGGATGGATGACCTGATTTATTACACATCATACTCCCAGACGCTGGGCCAGGTAGTGATGTCAGTCGGGCAGACTAATAATGCTTCATGCCCAGTCGAGAAGAAGGTTTGCCTGCCCGGCTCTTACTGTACTTACCGACGACAGGCTGCATGCCCTAGGCCAGCATGCCCTGGTCTCCGGCACCGCATCCACAAATCCACCCCCTAGCGACACCATGCCACCTTTAGTCTCTCCGTCCAAATTCTCTCACCACCCTCGTCAGGCGCTTCAAGCTTCGCACATCTGCGGTCAAGCTCCTCTCTCAGGGCCAATACAACGTGGAAGCTGGGGTATCCCAGGTGCCGGGCAGTCCAAAGAAAGGCGCCATGATCGTGATGATTGCAAAGTGACAGCAGACTAGACAAGGCATGCTTGACACCGGCTTATTTTCTACCAGGTTGGAAGTGCTCAGTGCACAGTTCTCAGCGCTGACAGCCTGACACCTTTCGTTTTCTTCCGTCCGATACCTTGACTGAACCCACCCAGCACACGCCAGGGCAACTAGACCAGGCCCATCCCGGTACTCTGGCGACGATGATTCGATGGTAGCCCGACCTATTTGTTGCTTGAACGCATCGCCGCGCGCGTCACCTAAGAATGGGTCCGTCCTGCTCATTCTCTCAGCAGTCACATTACCATCGTTGACCAGTGGCCACTACTTCTCCATCCTACGTGCCACGACGCCCAACCACCGCGCTGATCTTCGACCACTAGTCGCTCCTTTCCTGCATTGCTGCCTTTCATTGCCGTGCCATCTCGCCGGTCGCTTAACGCTTGTCGCAAACCGCTGTCTCTTCCGTCGCCGCTGCCGTCGTGAACGCCATCACACGCCTTGTCTCGAGTCTCGACCCCACCCTTCATCATCATGACCTCTGGCCCGCCCGCAGAGCAGACAACGACAGGCTACGCTCCGAACGAGTCTCGCCGCGCAGCTGCTCTGCCCTCACGCATTGATGAGCCATTTCCAAGACAGTAAGATGATCCGCACTGCCACGACAGGTGGATAGCGAAGGCTTCGAAAGGTTGCTGACTGCGCTTACCCAGACAACGTCTACAAGACTGCGACCCATGGGCTGCCTCACGTGTCCAACCGAACTCTAGGTATGCCTTCACATACCCAGGATCCATTCCGACTCTCGCTCAGCAACCCAAAAGCTTTCCGCCTCCTCCGGGACTGGCCAACGCCAACCGCGGCACTACCACGTATCATCAGTTCCCCTCGGCGCAGGCACAGCGTTGGGCACGCGAGGAATGGTCAAGCCGACCCGCTGTGCCGTATCAGCAGGACAACCCGATGCTTGCAGGCTGGGCCACCTCGCCGTTGTCCGGCCAGTTCTCCACGTCTCAGACAAACATCTCCCGCGCTGGTGATCGGAGCCCGCATTCCGGTTTTGCTGGTTTTGCATCCCCATGGTCCAGTGCTCAACTCAGGCGCAGTTCGTCTGAAGAAGCACGAATGAACCTCGGAGGATACTTCGGTGGAGATCCATCCGGTAGTGCATCGAGTCTCCAGAACAAAGCCTTTCCGCAGAGACGACCTTCCAATCGAGACGAATTCGACGGACCTTCCCAGCTTCTCGATAAGCCTGACGATCAGGGCTTCGAGCCTAAAGAAGAGGATCTACCACAGCTTCCCATTACTCTCTACGCTCAAGAGCAAGACGAGATTCTTTCGAAAGTCAACGATCGCCTCTCCCAGTGCGCCTACGACTTTGTCGCCAAATATCAGTTCCCCATCCCCATCGAGCCCGACAAGCGACCAGTCCGCGTTCCAGGCGATCGCGAGTGGTCGGAATGGGTATACCTCCTCAAGAGACTCGCGACCAAACGTCGCATTCCCGCGCGCGTGCTCTACAACGGCCAGATCAAACAGCTCATTACGATTCTCGAGAACAGTCTGGAAATGCGGCATGCGGCCAAGCATCAGTCCCGCCCGCTCAAGGACGACAGAAATATTCTCCAGCTCATCAGTTCCGGCTTGCAGGTCGCCAAGATTTTGAAGGACGCTCCTGCCATGCAGTATTTGGACAGTCTGTACATTCAGACGGAGAGGTTGATTCAAAGCCGAAGAGGCCCGGCGCCGGCGGCTTCGTTCAATGCATTGTGAAAGTGCGGCGAGGGCCCCTACAGCGACGTTTACAGGCTCGTGAGAGGTGACTGGCAGCTTGCACAAGTTGGTCGAGTCGACCTGTTCAGCCCGACAGATTGGCCCCTGAAGGCAAATTGTCGGCTGCCATGGCTACGCTCCAGCGCGGGGACGATGATCCCGGCCGGGTTGGAGATACAGGCATGGTGAAACATTCGGAAGGAAGGCAAGGCATACTAACATATTTTTTACACAACTTAATATCTATTGTACTGATCGCGGGAACGGCCACCGGAGCACAGGCAAGGAGAGCATGGGAATGGGAGAAGGCGGAGCGTGATTCCCTCATTTCGACACAGCGGGAGACCAGATCAGATTCTACTTCATGGAGAGATCATTACTTTACACCGGCAGACGGAATGCAGATCATGTACAGTGGGAATGGCGCAACGAGACTACAGCAAGCGAGAAGCAATTCAGATTTTTCGAGACTTCATCATGGTCATTTCGTGAACCAATGAATTGTGCAGTAAGCTTACCATTGGAGAAGAACTTGACGTGACTACGCGCAGATGAACAAGCGAACAGCAAAGAGTGCAGGGAGATCTTTGTGATATGACAATGAAGTCTCAACCGAGCGAACAGGGTCTCCGTCAACTGTACAGGTATGTAGCACCCATGCGAGAAGCAGATCAGCATGTCGGAGTAGCATGGCGGCGGTTGATGGCCCGCCAGTGCTGAACGTCATGGCACTTACTGGTGATTCGGATCGTTTCGGATGTCACACTCTTACGTTGAATCTCACGCTATCTGGTCATGTTGGAATCGAGAGGCGGTGAAAGCTGTCTTTCCGGGGAGCTTCTCGAGGCCCTCCCTGCTCCCATCCTGGCAACCGGTAAGCCACCAATATCTAGCGATGCATCACCTAGCATCAGTATGTAAAGACCGACCGGGATTCAGGGTAGGACAGGAAGGACGACCTGTACAAGGTCAGATAGGTTCTAGAGATAAGAGCGAGTCCATTCCATGCTGCTGATTCTGTCTATGGCCTCGGACGTGCAGGCGATCCCGACCTAAATGCATAAGCTTAGAACAGCGAATTGTCTGCACAAGTGAACACGTTCAACGGATCGTTCGGATCGTTCGTGCGGCGGTGTAGGTCCGAAATGGAGGTGTAGAGACCAAAGACAGTCAAGAACGCAGAGCCTAATGGTGATCAGCAATCAGCGCATACAGATCACGCCGGAAAGACTCACCGAAAACGATGAACCAATTGAACACTGATAGCAGAGCCTTTCTCATAGTTGAGAATTGCTGGCCCCAGTTAATGAAGACCCACGAGATCGACGCTAGCCTGAAGGTGAGTGTCATAGATTAGCCATGGTAGAAGTAGAAGGGCCTTCGATGCTTTACTCACCCGAATGTAAACCACGTAACGAAGAGAGCCGACGAGACTGCTAGAATCGAGTTGAAAGCCGGAATCGCGTTGGCGAGAATAAAGGCGAAAACCCAGAACATCGTCCCGAGCCCGAGCCAAGCTCCCCAAGTCGTGAAAGTGTTGTCGCTGAGCTTGTGGCGAGTCTTGATTATGTTATCCATCAAGACGTTGTACATATATTTGATGCCAGCATGCCCAAAGACAAGACCGGAGCCGAGGAGGGTTGGGAATAGTATGCCATAGGCAACTTTGCTTGCTGTGCCGGGTGCGGATCCGAGCGCTGGAGAGACGCTGTACTGGCCGGCCAGGTGATAGATAACGCACGCGACGATCACATACATGGGGATGGCGAAAACGTTGAGCCAGATGATGGCCGGCGTGTAGTCTTTGTGGCTGTTGGAGCGGTCAATAGGGAACGCACTTACAGCACCGGCTGTCTGTGTACTCACGGATTCCGCATCTCGCACATCACGGTGATAAAGGCTTGATTCCCTGCAAAAGCGAAGGCCACGTTCAAGATGGCCTCAAACTGCGCATTCATACTCGCAGCAGGGTTTGGACCAAGACGCATTTCGAGAGGCTCATTCGCCGGCTCGCCCCAATAGCCGGCGGTGTCAGTGGCTGGACCGTTGACGGCCAACGCAATGATGACTATGAGGCAGGATACGACTGCGGAGTGTCAGTATGGCTCAGCGAACAGAAAACGAGGGAGGAACGCACAGATACTCAGTGTGGCGGGAATACCGAACCAGCCGGCAAAGTTCATGCTGCGAGGTATGCAGAGCAGCCAGCACATGATCATCGGAATACCGATGAATCCAATCGTGCAAAGTGCATGCGAAGTGATCGTGTTTAATGCGATGCTCAATGTCACGCAAGCAGAAGCGCAGATTAGGCACAAGTTTAGGACATGGGCCACTCCAACGACGACTTCCAGCGGCCGGCCTCCGATGATCCGTCCAACATCGACGATGTCTCGGATATGAGGGTACTTCCGAAAGAATTGTCCTTGTATGTAGGCTGTGTAGGTGGCAAGAATCCCAAGGGCGATGATGGTGATCACGCCGGGAATGAGTCCAACGGTGTGCAACATGGTTGGCAGAGAGAGGATACCGATTCCGACTTGGTTTGTGAAGAAGATCAACGTCGTCTAGGATTGCCAATGTCAATGTATGCTCCCAGTCGCGGATCGTGTCCGTCACTGACTCGAACCATTCCGATCTTCTTGCCTCCGTAGGGATCATGCACCTGGCCGATGTTGTTGTCGTACGAAGTCATCGGCTGTAAATGAGCATTACCCTTGCTACCGTCAGGCGACGAAGACTTGTCGTCGTAGCGATATTCTCTGGTACCGATGGGCCGCGCCATTGCAAAAGTCGGTTCGGTGATCAGAGCAACCCAGAAGTATCGCACAAGTGTGCTGAGGTGTAGACGTGGAGGAAGACATCGGCGCATATATACTCGCAAGCCTCCACACGAATGCTACCGATGGGCACCACCATAATCTGCCTTGTGCTTGGACGCCGTGCTTGGTGGACGTCATTGATCCTGGCGTAGTGTCGGCCTTGGTGGAGTTGGCGTCGTGGCCCGCGGAACTTGCGGAGTAGTGATTCTTGGCTGCCCAGCCTTATGCCCGTGTTGCTCGCCAAAGCACGAATGACATGGGTCGGAAATGCGTGCCATATGCATGCTTGGCAAATGGTTGATGTCCTTGGAGCACACGCAATGGAGGGATTGCAGAAAGGAGGCCCAGCGGACAAGAAACCGTCACATGTCGTGCCATGAAAAATCGGACCCGAGCAGCGTCCAGTGGTACAAGTTCGATTGCGAGAGCACGCGAAACGCTACCGCCAAAATCTCTCGAAGGGTTTCTGAATGCAGCTACCAATCGGACAGGCGTTCTAGTCCTCTTCCATGCATCGAAGGACCCACCTAGGCTATCTCTTGTACTCGTTGCAACTGTCTTCTCGAACACCACTACTCCACTCCGACGTCCTGAGACCCGAGACCAGTCGTCTTGGAACAGCAGCTGGTCCACAGGAACTGCAATTGAGGATAAGACCGACGTCGAGAGATAAGAAGACAAGGTTACCCATCTAGCCAAGGCGCCAAAGGGAAGGTGAATACCCTCCATGGCGCTAGCGCACGTTGATACCTCGCAGCATTCGGTCCGCGGCCCATATCTGTCTCAGCCCTACTGCTCCCAAATGCACAAAGAATCTATGCATGAATCGAGTGAGCAATCGCGCTGCGTGATCGAGTGCTGCTTTTCCAGAGTTGTCCATACCGCCGTTCGGTATGGCGGATCTCAGTGTGCGTGCCACGATGCATTCGATCTTCCTTTCGCACGTCTACATTCGGCGTCTCGTGTGAGCACCCTTCCGGATTGTGAGCACGGATTCCTACCTCACTCTGCCGCACTCTACGACCTCTCACCCCACAGGCCGCCAACCCTCTCCTTCGCCTCCGAAGATATGCACATTCCGGCATCAACCGCCTTGACGCCCTCAGTACCAATCAGTCCCAGCGCTGCGAGTCCCATATAGGAGTGGTACAGATCCGGGAGATCGCCTGGGAATTTCCCGAATCCGCCGAGTGCCGGGTGTTGTGTTTTTGATAGCAGATATGTCTGCAGTGCTGGAGCATCAAAGACGTGGCCTTGCGATTGCTGTTTTTGGTGTGAAGGTGATACTTGAGTCAGGAGAGTAATGGAAGCTCCGACCCACCATGCGTAGCATGTATCTGCGACCTTATTCGTGCGGCCGTTCATGCCCGCTGATAGTGGAGGAAGTGAAGGTGTCGGGAAGAGGGAAGCGGAAGTGAGGGTCGATTTGTCAGGGGATTGATGGAGCGAGGTTTCTGTTTCGGCACAGGCGTCGTTCTGCTTAGTGGTTCGAGAATCGACTGTTTCGTCCGGAATGGAAGTCGTGTCTTCAGTGCAAGAATCAAGCTCGCCGTCCGGGTCCTCCAGGTCAGTCTGGCGAGCTACCAGCCAGCTGAGCGTGAGGGAGGGGTCCGAGGGGCCGCAAGGTTTAGTGCTGGAGTCGTTTGAGGCCGAAGTTGTGGAGAGAGTATTCAGTCGCCCCGTAAAGTATAGACAGCCGAGGGCGCAGTACGTGTAGCCGGCGTGTGGTTCATGATAGCGTGAATCAGAAAGACCGCCTTCATAGGACTGCAAGAATGTTAGCGTAGGGAAGTCGTCCTGGTGAGCATGGCCGCTGATCGTACTTCTGCCGCCTCAATACACCTGACCAGACTGTCGAGACGGATGTCTTCAATTTGATTTCCCGCAATACTAAAAGGTCCGTTCCGCCCACCTCTCAAGATGAACCTTGCTCCCGTTGCACAATACCCGAACCTTGGATCCCTCCCACCCTCAATCTTTCCATCCACGAGCGTCTCACCAAAGCTCCCGTCTTCCCTTTGCATCCTATTCAACCAGTCCAAGGTCTCCCTCCTCCGCACCCTCTTTAGATCATCTCCAACAATAAGCAACGCTGACAAAGCAAAGTACGTGGCAGGAATATTTGCCGGATCCCATCTCTCGTTTTCTGGGGTCGATTTGTCTCCAAAATCGGTTCCTGGCCACATTCGGAACCCGCCTCGAGGGTGCTGACAGTGATAGATCCAATCGATATATCCCGAGCGTTCCGATGCCGTGGTTGAGCTCTCCCAGGCAGCCAGTAGATCCAGGGCGGACAGTATAAAGAAAGCCAGGTACATCCGGTTACTTTCATTACCGGTGTAGTGATGTGGTAAGAGCGTCTTCAAGCAGCGGAGCCAGTATTTGATGTGTCGGGCCTGCATATAAGGGTCAGCGTGGTGTTGGTTGTAGTGGTGGCCAGGTAGTGGCGCAAATACTTTGTCCAGCTTTGGCTCCTCTTCGAGCATGTCTTCCATTGTTGTCGGTGATTGGGGAAACGGCGCAATTGCTGGAAGCCATGGAATTACTCAAAAGTGGCATGTATGATGGGGTTGTGTGTGTTGGTTTGTTGTTCACCTGAGGTTGATGGATGGGCTCGGAGATAGCGGATTTCCTGGGAATCGAGCGCCAAGGACCTAGCCCCATTAGGTACATCTATCACTTCAGTTCATCTTCCTTCTCTTCCACTCTGTCGCCTACCAACTAAATCATGGCGCCGAGCCGCGAGCATGCGCTGGCCAGAGTCTTCTCAACGCAAGTGAGGAGCCATGATGATTCCTCAATCCTCGTCGAGTCGGGAGGCTTTACACCAACGCGGTGGTTCATCGAGCATGCGAATCAAGATGACAACGACGATGCAGCACAGCCGCCGAAGAAACGACGAAGGATCGAGTCTGATCGACTCCTTTCCTCTACACCAAGTGCATCCTCAGGTAACATTCCGCTTTGCGAGGTCGTCTTCGATCTCGTGTTTCCCGAGACATTGAGTGGCAAGATCCCAATCGAGGAGGCCGTCGAGGAGGACTTTGATTTTGATGATTCGACTGGAATATCCATCGTCACTTATGCTATCAGCACGAATGATGACGGATCGAAAATCCGCTTGTCTCTCCCGAAACCCCGAGCGCCGGTTCTGATTATCGAATGCGACGATCTCGGCAGTCATGCACTTCAGAAACTCAGACACGTCACTTTGCTCGACCGATTGAACATAACCCAAGCATTCGAGCGCGAAAAAGCGCATCCGGCGACGACACTTTCATGCACGCTCAAGAGATCAGTTGGAAAACACTGCGTTGTGGTCCGTTTGCAGGCTACCCTGAGCTGGCGCGACGGACTTTCAGCATATCCGCAAGGTGGACGTCTACCGGGAAGAAATGTCGATCGCTATCGAGATTACGAATATCTGATAGATACTTTCCCCAACCACAGTCGGGAAGGTTACGATCATTCGCAAAGCTGGACTCCGCAGGATTTTTACGAGGCAGTCCACGCCACGTCCAACGATGAAGCGACAGACGCAACGTACGATAAAGTCCTGGACAGTGAGCTCTACCCGTTTCAGAAACGGGCGGTGAGGTGGATGCTGGCTCGCGAGGGATTGAACGGACCAGCGCGAGATGAGGGTACCACATTCTCCACGTTGACGACCGACTTGGACGGCAATGCTTGCTATGTTGACCACATGCAAGGCACGGTTTTCGTGCAGCCTCCTCTTGATGGTGAGCAGAGTGTCTCCGGTGGCATCTTGGCCGAGGAGATGGGTCTAGGAAAGACGGTCGAGCTGATGGCCTTGATAAGCCTGAACCCACGTCCAAAGTTCGGCACAACGAAAGCCTCAAAGGTTCCAGATATGGTGATGGACAATTACTCCGGAAATATGGTGATGCCATCGAGAGCAACTCTCATCATCACCCCGGCTTCTATCCTCCCTCAATGGCAAACAGAGCTTAGTCGCCATGCGCCAAATCTCTCAGTCTTCCACTATCAAGGCATCGCCACTGACAAGAAGAAGGCTCCATCTCCGGACGCCTTACTCCAAGATCTTGCCACCAAATACGATGTAGTATTGTCGACGTACCATACACTGGCTCGAGAAGTCCATTTCGCAGAGGATCCACCAGATCGAAACATGCGGCATCAGCGCAAGTTTGAACGAAAGCGCAGCCCACTTGTGCAGATCGAATGGTGGCGGGTCTGCTTGGACGAAGCGCAGATGGTCGAAAGCGGCGTGACGGCGGCTGCTCGTGTTGCCTGTCGACTCCCACGACTTCATAGCTGGGCTGTGACCGGAACGCCATTGCGTAAAGACATTCAGGATCTCCTTGGCTTACTGATCTTCCTTCGTTACAAACCATTCGACGACGTCAGTTCAGGTCGACTCTGGGGTCACCTCGTTCGGTCGCATAGACATCTTTTCCCCAGACTATTCGGCGCTATTGCCCTTCGGCACACCAAGGCACAGATTCGTGATGAATTGCATCTCCCGCCGCAGAAGCGAATAGTGGTGACGGTACCATTCAGCGTGGTGGAGCAGCAAAACTATACCACTCTATTCAACGAGATGTGCGAGGAAGTTGGCGTCCACGCAGACGGCACACCGGCGGAAGAGTTTTGGGACCCCAACGACCCAGCCACGGTTGAAACAATGAGGGCATATCTTAGCAGGCTTCGGCAGACGTGCCTCCACCCACAAGTCGGAGGTAAAAATCGTCGGGCTCTGGGAAAAGGTACAGCGCCGCTGAGGACCGTGGCGGAAGTGCTTGAGGTGAGAATGATGTGATATTTTGGACATGAGCAATCTTACTGACGTCTCTCAGGTCATGATCGAGCAAAACGAGACCAACATTCGTGTTGAGGAGCGGACTCTCGTGGCGGCTTCTCTCCAACGTGCACACATTCTTGGCAATAATGAAGAAGAGGTGCGCCGCAGCGAAAAGGCTCTCGCAATCTACGAACAAGTTCTCCAGTCTTGCACCGAGATGGTCAAAGTGGCCAGAGAACAGCTGGCGGCGGCACTTGCAGCCGGTGATATTGCGAATGACAAGATGGACAGCGATGGAGAGGGTAATCCTGAGTCCACGCCACTTCTAGGACGGTTGAAGAACAATCTGCGAATCGCGCTGCAACTACAACACGCGAGCACTTTCTACGCAGCAACATCGTACTTTCAACTCAAAACCAACGAGGCGCTCACATTGGAAGGTTCAGACGACTTCAAGAGGTTGGAAGAAAAGGAGTCGACCATGTACGAAGATGCGAAATTGCTACGCAAAGAAATCCTCTCCGACAACTCGAGGAAAGCTGAAACTCTCATGAAGAAGATTCAAGATCTGGAGAAGAAGCATACTATCACGAAAATGCCGACGATCAAGGACTTGCAAAGCTTGGGCGGCATCGAGAGCACGCGAATCGTGGAGAAGAGCGATGAGCTGTTCGATGTGATTCGAGCGCAGAACGAAGTACTCAAGGACTGGCGCTCGAAAATGGCGGCTCTACTCCTGAAACCTTTGGTCGATGAGGACGACGACAAGGAGACCGTTGGCGACGAATATGAAGATTCCACGAAGCAGCAAGATGAGCTGTACGTTTACTTTGACGCCTTCAAAGCAGTACATGCCGACCTCAATGCTTTCATCACTGGCGAGAGTGCACCTTTGATTGATCATGAGGCCAAGGTCTACCTGAAGAGCTGCAAGGCGTACTTCAATCCCGACTTTGCTGATGAGGACAAGCCGCATATCCATGCGCCAGAGTTGGGTCAGAAGCTCTTCAACATTCGCAAGAAGTTCCGGGATCAGCGAGCACAAGTTGGCTCGGTACGAGGTCTCATTCTAGAAGCACGCACTCTGGAAAATTCTTTGCACGCCAACGAGCCTGGAACAAGAGTTGGGACAGAGCATGCTATTGTTCAAAGACATCTTCACTCCCTGCAGTCAGTCTTCTCATCGTACACCAAAGCTCTGAGTGGTCTGGAGAAGGAAGTCGAGCTCTTCCGGACGACTCAGAACCAGAGAGTAGAATTCTACCGGCAGCTACAGGAGCTCTCGGATGATGTTGGTCCTTACAAGGATGAGTTGGACAAAGAGCTCGACATGCCTGCTCTGAATGCTGCACTGCAGAAAGAGAAGCAATCGACTAAATCCTTGGCTCAGCTGAAGACGAAGAATCGTTTCCTGCTACACCTGCGCGATGAGTCCGGAGCTCAAGCCGGTCCGAAAGTATGCATCATCTGCACTTCGACTTTTGAGAACGGCGTCCTCACTGTCTGTGGTCATCTGTACTGCGAAGGCTGCATTTCACAGTGGTTCATTCAGGCACGCTCCTGTCCAATGTGTAAGCGCCATTTGAGTAGCGCCGATTTGCACGATATCACATTCAAACCTCAACAGCTGCGCGCTCAGGAAGAGCGCCAACCTGGTGGACCGTCCGATTCTCCGACCAGAGCGTCTTCGTCTGCATCGCAGACCAGCGGAGCCACCGGAATATACGCCGACGTATCACCCACTCTTCTGGAGGAAATCAAATCCATCGACCTTCCAAACTCATATGGTACCAAGATCGACACTCTTGGCCGCCATTTACACTGGATCCGCGAGCACGACCCTGGTGCCAAGTCCATCGTTTTCAGTCAGTACCGGGAGTTCCTCGATATCCTCGGCGTCGCATTGCGTGACTTCAAGCTCGGTCACGCTCGTCTTGGCCGGTCGGGCGCCGCCGAGAAATTCAAGCACGATCCGAGCATCGATTGCCTACTGCTCGACGCCAAGACGGACTCATCAGGACTGACGTTGGTGAATGCTACGCACGTCTTCATCTGCGAGCCGCTGATCCAGACTGCAGTGGAACTACAGGCCATTGCACGAGTTCACCGCATCGGACAGACTCGTCCCACGATGGTGTGGATGTATCTCATCAATGATACAGTCGAGGAAGCCATCTACGAGGTTTCGGTGCAGCGGCGCTTGGCGCATGTTCAGGAGAGGAACAAGTCGAAGATGACATCAAGGGAAGCAACGCCCGGAGCGGCGCAGGAAAAGGCGATCGAAGTGGCGAATTCCGAGGAGCTGCAAAGTGCCCCGTTGTCAAAGCTGTTGGTCGCTGGAAAGGGTGGTGGGGAGGTCGTTGGTAGCGAGGATTTGTGGAGGTGTCTGTTCGGAAAGACAGGAGCTGGTAATAGTGAGGCGGCGCAAGGTGAGGTTGGGAGGTTTCTCAGGGCGGAAGCGGCAGAAGAGAGGAGGAATGAGGCTGGAGCCGCCGAGGAGTCCGCAGCAAATTCTTCGTAGTAGGAGAGGAGGCTTCCGCTGTCAGCTTGTAAAGAGCTGCTGCTTGGCAGACTAGGTTGATGCAGCAGTGTCTTTGGCTCGGAGACACGAGGACGTGACAGAGTGGACAGAGTAGACAGATCAGACAGAGCTGCAGACCAAAGACGTATCATACAGCCATTTGCTCAAGAAGACAAGTGGCGAGTACCTGGTTAAGATGCGGCAAATAGCCGTGCAGGTAAAGTGGCAGGACATGCCGGTGACCGTACAGGTAAGTTAACACGACATGCTCGTTCGCGGTACGGACAAGCTGGCCAGACAAGCAACTAAGCCGTACATGTCCGTTAGCAAAACTGCTAGTTAGTGGTGTAAGTGGGACTGTAGGCTGTACTAGGCAGGCGTGCAGGCAAGTTTGGCTTCCCACACAATCACAAGTCCTAGCAATCCGCCTCAGAATACGTTGACAGGAATGGCTCCGGTGACGAGTAACAATGCTTCATACTCTTAGTCTCCGCCAGTTCGTAGTCATTGAGAATGGCTCCTTGAAACAGCGGAGGTGGTGAGCCTCTCAGATTGATGCCTCCATCGTCAAGACTTGGCAGCTCTATGATTGCCAATATCGTGATCTGAGCGATTGAGTCCGCCTGCGCACGATAGTTGTAGTGGGAAGCGTCTACGGGCTTAAAGCTACCTCCGAAGCCTAGCAGATCGAGGACAAGGAAAGGGTATGGTAGGTCGAGGAACGTTGGTACGGCACCCTCCCACATATAGGCATCGTCCGGGTAGCCATGGAGGAACATCAATGTTGGAACAGACGGATCGAGCTTTCCCGGCGAAGTTTGGTGAGAGATAGTAAGAGAAGGTCAGGTTCTGAGGGTTCGTAATGAGATGTTTGTGTTGGAGCTTGTCCATAACGGATGGGTTGTCCATGTTGAAATGCGGCTATCGAGATTCTGCGTTCGAAAGGCTCGTCTGTATCTCTTCCGATTCATTAAATGCTGGTAAGAACTGAAGACCTACCGAGGTCGGTTATGTGATCTTTCCCCCCGTAGCCCGGCCAGCTCCAGGAAGTGACGTTTAGCCGTCCAAACCACGGCTGCCCCGTGCCCCTCCATGTGCAGCCAATGTCCTGTGGCCGATCACCCACCGTGAAAGCGTACTATTGTGTGCAATCTCGAAGCTGGATTCGCTTTCAAGGAAGTTGTTCCGATATCACATACGAGAGTATGTAGCAGCAAACAAAGAAGCGACGTCTTCTCCAAGGTTCACGTTCGATCGACTTTTGGGATCACAAGTTGAAGACGCCCCAAGACAGCCTCGCGACGAGTATCTAGACCGGCAGCTCGGGCCCCCATAGGTGACGCTATGCAGTGAAGGTGAGGGGGGCGCGAGCCCCGAAGTCTTGGCGGTCGGTCAAAATTCATTCCCCACACACTTTCCAAAAGCACCAAAGATAATGCCATGTCGACAAAAAGACAGGTGCGAGGCGTTGTACGCACCCTATGCACCGTAGTGTGGTGATCAGAATGGGATTCGAACCGGTATGGACGTTAGTTACTGTGCATGCTGTTGAACACGAGGAAGAGACTCACCCATGCCCTTTCGGACCAGCGATGTAGAGGACAACAGGAATTGAACCACCTTAAGCTGGCGCCTTAGACCGGCGCCTTAGACCGCTCGGCCTGCAAAGGGTTAACATGAGACATAGGTTGAAGGTTTGACAGGGCAACTCACCATCTGACCCTGTGATTGGCTAGATTCGCAACCTTGCAATATATGTAGCTAGACAGCTTGCTACCTGGAAAAAGACAAGCGATCGTCAGCGGACATGGACGAGAAGAATGATGCGACTGCAGCATGTATACGCTGAGAGTTCCAAGCATCCGTCAGAACGTTGTGTTGAGTAAATCGAAATTTGGCCGCATCGAAATCCGCTTGACTGGCGGAGGCGACAGCGGCGACGACATCGTGGCCCCCAGTTCAAGGTCCACAGTAGTGAGTTGTATACGAAGGCCTTGAGATATCTGTCGTTCGGATATGTTTTTCGATATCATCAATTGTTGCTTGCTTCAAGCCCAGCAGTACACCTCGCATCATTCGCCCGACAGACGCAAATGTAGGTGGACGAGAATGTAGATTAAACTCCCCGGTAATCATTCTGTAGAACGGAATTGTCAAGTCTCAATCGAATCAGCAAGGGCGACGAAAGATTGACCGCGGACATGCACAGCCTGCTCGATGTCGATACAACGATCAAATGCTGCACTTGTCGGTCTGGCCGCAAGTCTGGACGCAGCCATAGTCTCGTGGACCATGAAGTAGATCGCCCATGATGAAAGATGGCCGGACGTAGGACGTCGAGGCACTGCTCAGATTCCCGTCGTCCGGCTCTGTTGAAGAATGCTCTCCGTCATCCGTTTCCACAGCCGGTCCAAGAGAGAAAGGATCCACACCTTCCAGCTCGCAGTCCGGAATTGGCCTCAACTGCACCTTTCTCTCGAATATCTTCTCATCGAACTTCACCTTGATTTGCAGAGGCCTTTGACTGGCTCTCTGGTGAGCGCCGCTGAGACGATATGGCATCTGTTCAGGGTGGTCGTAATAGTATTCGATTGCTCGCTCGACCTGTTCTTCAGGCATCAAGTCGAAGAATGATAGTGGAGAGGTGTCAAAAGGCTCGTCTGCATGGGAGACTCCGCGACGACGTTTGCGAGGCCGTGGTTTGTTGCTCAGTGTGGAGTCGTGCGTTCTGGTGTTGCTGGCCATCATGGCGGGAATACTTGATTCGATTGGAGACTTGATGGATGGTTCGGTGAATAGTGCAGACGATTCATTGAGCGATCTTGAATCGGCGTACTTGGTTACCGGGTCGATGAGTCGTCTGAGCACAGCCTCGTGTTGCTCGCTCCCCCGTGGGCTACGTGGCCGGACGAGTTTTATGCATCGTGACCATTGCCAGCAGCGTATTCAAGTCCGCGTGTGGGCACAGCGAGGTAGTGTCATGGGTACAAGCGCCGAATCACGCCAATAGAGATCCGTTGACCGTTCTTGCCTGAATCACGATGCGTGTTCGTCGTGGGATGTCTCATGGGTCTACAAATGTATCTCTTGACGCAGGAAAGGTCAAGTCCGATGCAGCATTCGCGTGTCCACGAAATTGCCGAAGACCCTTGGAGGCATTCCCGTTCAGAGCCCACCGTCGGTCGGACATTGAGCGTTGATGGGCCCGGTTGTGTATATGCAACCATTCAAGGCTATTCTGGATCGACAGGCAAGACAGCGGAAAATCTGGGACAACACAGCTTGCGTCGTTCTGTATTCTTCGTCTCTCACTGCGCCGAACGTCTTCACATTGAAGGGAGATTCAATCAATCAAGGTTCTTTGCTTCGGAGTGCAAGCGCCCAATGCAGCGAGATAGTCGTTCTTCATGCCATTCTGAGGCACCGAAAGAGGATCGAAGACTCAGGTTTCCTGATGGAGGGAGCGGACGGTAGCATAGCTTTATCTGTATGAATTTAGGAGATGTAGAGAAGAGAGGAATCCCTCAGTGCATCACGTCAATTCAAACAGACATGACCCTTGCTAGCGGCAGACCCAATCGTCATGCGCGGCTCTTGGCGATTCGGATCGCGTCTTCCCCACACGACCGCGTTTCTACTTGCAATCTATAAATCAACTCCAAGCATGCCGACTATTGTATAGCTAACTCAATGGTTGCGTGTCCGATCTGCAACAAGCCCGTCAAGGAAGCTGATATCAACCGCCACATCGACTCGGAATGCAAGACTTTCATCGATGAGCCTCCGCCGCCGGCAACTCACGGAACGCAGTCGCAAGCCAATGGAGCGAAGAAAGGCGGCTCTCTGAGCAAGCCTGCTTCAGGATTCTTCACGCCAGCACCCAAGAGGAATGTGAGCTTCAGAATTGACGAGGCTTCTTCGCCCGCGACCGCGCTGCCGAGCACACAGAAACCCGCGATAAAACCTTCGCTGGTTCTAGCACGAGACACAATACCGGTGAAGCGGGCGAGAGAAGAGGAAGAGGAAGATGCCGGGACAGGACACGAGAGGGTGGAACAAGCCGCACCGGCCGTGAAGAAGGCAAAGAATGCGCACGCACCTCTAGCAGAGCGTATGCGGCCGCAGACATTAGACGAAGTTGCTGGCCAGGATCTGGTTGGCGCGAATGGAGTGCTGCGAAACTTGATTTTGACGGACCGAGTACCATCTATGATACTTTGGGGTGGTCCGGGGACCGGGAAGACTACAATTGCACGATTGATCGCACAGACGGCTGGGACCAGGTTTGTGGAGATCAACAGCACATCGAGCGGAGTGGCAGAGTGCAAGAAATTGTTCATGGAAGCGAAGAACGAGCTAGGATTGACCGGAAGAAAGACCATCATATTCTGCGACGAGGTATGCGGCTTCATCGCTTGTGTTGGACACCATGCTAATGGGTAGCAGATCCACCGCTTCTCCAAATCACAACAGGATGTCTTTCTTGGTCCGGTCGAAGCTGGCCAGGTCACCCTAATCGGAGCCACTACCGAGAACCCATCCTTCAAGGTCGCCAATGCCTTACTGAGCAGATGCAGAACGTTCACATTGGCGAAGCTAACAGATGACGGCATCTTTGACATCCTCAAACGAGCACTGATCCGCGAATTTCCCGGTCTGCCGACCCCGTCCTCGAGCGCATCATCCGAAGATCAGCCAGAGTCGGCCGAGGATACCAGCCCATCTACGGATTCAACAAGCTACAATCTCCTCACAGAAGACAACTACTCGCTCGTCCGCTATCTCGCCGCCTTCGCAGATGGGGACGCTCGCACGGGCCTGAATCTTCTCGAATTGGCCCTCGATCTGTGCAAACGACCTGGAGTTACTACAGACGACATCAAGCAAAGTCTGACACAGACCCTTGTCTACGATAGGGCCGGTGATCAACACTACGACACCATCTCAGCTTTTCACAAATCCGTTCGAGGCAGCAATGCAGATGCAGCGTTGTACTACCTCGCTAGAATGCTCCAATCCGGCGAAGACCCTCTCTTCATCGCACGCCGCATGGTAGTCATGGCCAGCGAAGACATTGGGCTGGCAGACAACACAATGCTATCGCTTGCGACCGCTGCCTACACCGCTGCCGAACGGATCGGTATGCCGGAGTGTCGGATTAACCTCGCCCACTGCGCTGTGGCGTTGAGCATGGCTCCGAAGTCTGTTAGAGCTTATCGCGGACTGAATGCCGCGTACTCCGCGCTGAAAGAGCCTGGGATCGCTGGGTTGCCGGTGCCCGTCCATCTCAGAAACGCTCCCACCAAATTGATGAAGGAGCTTGGATACGGCAAGGAATATGTGAGTGCACATCGCACCTGCGGCCTAGCTTGTTCTTCTTTGCTGACAATCAATCTTTCCAGAAATATAATCCAGACTATGCCAACGGAAGGGTCGTCCAGGACTACCTCCCGGAGAAGCTCGAGGGACGCAGGTTCCTTGCACCAAACGACTTGGGCGAGAAAATCGACCCTGATGTCGCGGAGCTTGACGAGCAGTCCAGGTTTGCACAAGAGTTCGAACGTGGCGAAGAGCTGCTGCTCAACCCCGACGGCGATTGAGGTCTGACGATCATCGCCTCAGAACTACCATGCAAGCCTTGGGTCTGGACGCACCCGCATAAAATTCCTTCAGCCCACAGCTGGTGGCGAAGCTGGACTACTTGAAGATCTGGATGAGGACGAGATCTGTGCAGCTTCAATTGCCCTGGCGCTCGGAGGATGCATGCCTTTGACAAAGACATTGTCCCTGACTGCGCTAACCCACTTCAAATACGTCCAATTCCCGCGCTTGGTGAAATATATCGCGGCGGTCCGCATTGGGAGGAAGATACCGATCTGTCCCGTGGACGAGCTCATGGGCTCACAGAAGTATGCGAAACAGCGGCACATGTCCATAACATATTCCAAGAGCTCTTCCTCGACCACCATCTCTGCCGGCTCTGGGTACCAGTCGTGGTCAATCCTGTGCCGTATCATGTGCAGACTCTGGATGGTGGTCCGTAAGAAATGCATCAGGTCCCAATATACGCAGACTAGATAGGCGATCATGAAGTTTGGGAATGAGTAGAACTCGGTGATTGTCCGGTCGTGCACCAGGCCAGCGAAAGCCGAGAAACACTCCACGTCGGCCAGAGACCACAGCACGATCCCACCGATCTCGGCTCCTCTTTGGAACTCTCGAAACCAGCTTCTCATCTCCGTTTCCAGTCTCCTCAATTCTGCCAACAAGGCATCGACCTCCTCGAGCGACTTCTCGGTCTGTGCTTCCAACATATCGAACCTCTCCAGAATTGCGGGTATCTGCAGTCCCGAATCGTACAGCAATGTCGAATTGTCCACGACCGGCACTCGATACGCCACGGCCCTCCACTCCGGCGTTCCTAGAAAGCAGGCGTTCCTCGCAATCAAGGCGTGACTCAACGCCCCATGCCGCATGTTCAAGAACAACAGCAACGACAATCGGCTTTGAATCGACTCCGGTCCTCTAGCTTTCAACAACTGCTGCGATCCTTGAATATGATGCGACCATCCATTCCCCATTTGCGCAATCTCGTCGAAAAACTCACATGCTGCCAGCAAGTTCACCGTCGCGAGCACGTAGTCGTCGTTGAGCGCATTCTCCCCTCTGCCAATCGTACGGACTAGACCGGTCAGTGCAGAGCTATACGACCTGACCGCCGAGCGCAGCAGTCCGGCATCCTTGAACGTTGACCCGACTTGCACCAGACTCAGCGCATCCAAGGCGGTCGTAACTTCCGGGCGGAGGTTTGGCGTTGAGAGGATGTGTGACAGAAAACTGAAATGTGCGTCCTGTGCGCCGATACGCTTCGGAAGGTAGACGTCGATGAACTTGCTGTAGATCTGCGACTTCTCCAACGCGGGACTAGGGACGTAATTCGGCGAAGGATGCACAGCGGCAAAGTCGAGTGAATTCCCTCCATTATTGTGAGGATGGAGGAACAACGCACTCATGTCGATTTCCTGCTCAACGGTGGCGAGTACATCGGGCGAGGAGGACCAGGAGATAATAGAAGATCCCTTGCCGCTGTCGGCGGATGATCGTCGTCGACTTGGGCCTGTTGCTCCTCCTCCTCCTCCACCGTATTGCATCACGATTCCGTGAGTCTCGTCGTGGAACTTGACTTCGCCGGGTGCGGGCGTGCGGTAGCCCGGACAGAGGACGCCATGGGTCTTGCAGCGGTTACATTTCGGCCGGGTTTCGTCGCAGCGAATTTTGCGTTTGCGGCAGGTTGCGCAGCCGGTGGATTTGATGGGCATGACGGATCGTGTAATCTTCGTCCGATTCGATGTTTCTGGTGGTACTTTGGTTTCGGGAGGCGTAAACAAAGGTACCCGTGCTGGAGTCCGGCGTACGCTTGGGTTTACCTGTGCCTTGGTGCTCTACTTCATGCTTATTGTTATCCTTGAATGTTATGATCGGTCCCGCTGCCTGAAGTATACCATGGTGAAGTAGTGCTGTGGTCTGACAGGGGAGTGAACGAGATCCGACTTCCCTTTCGAGGAGATGTACAAGGATGTTCAAGGCGCGAAGGATGCGGTAAGTTGGAGTGATGACGTGTACGCCTGGCACAGGATTCTTCAGTCTTTACATTGTTGTAACGGCATTGAATCGCAATTCATCGCGCTGAGAGTATCTGTGCTTCTTCTGTGCAGTATCGTTTGAAGGTATACACAGCATTGATCACGCCATTTCCATGATGAACCACCGCCGTACCATGGGCATCACAACCCATCCGAGGAAACGCCTTGCCTGCGTAGAACTCCCTTTGAACCCAGTAGTTTATTTATGCCCGTACCGTCAGCCCGTAAAATCATCTGGCGCCCCCCAGCTCTTCAATCCTCTACGGATCACCTGCCGCAGTTTCCTGCTGGATGGTGTCGCCTGGATAGCGACTTCCTTGCGTATCGTCAAACAGCGTCTGATCACCTCTGCCGCCCATTTCAATAAACTCTGCCGGATTTCTGGCAGAATCGGGAGTAGGCTCGACGGTCTCCTCCACGTGCGACTTCGCTGGCTCGGCCTGCGATTGACCATTCTTCTTTGACTTCGCCTGCTGCTGGCTCGCAGGACGCTGGGTGTGGAATCTCGGACCGCTGTTCTTGTCCCACACCTTGATAGGGGGAGCATCCGGCTGGCCGATGACTCGCTCGACCTTTACTTCGTTGATGCTCGACAGCAGTGTACGCTCACGCTGAATCTTGCGACGAGTAAAGTCTAGGCCGGCGAGAGCACCCGTCAAACCGTCGGTACTATCCGTGAGGCTGACGGTCTGCTGCGTAATCCATGGATGTTCTAGGCATTCGTCGATAGTGATGCGTTTCTCCACGTCGACTGTGAGCATCCGGTCGATGAGGTCTAGTGCTGGGTCGCCAACAGAGTCCCAATATGGAGATGGATAGTCGAAGCGGCCCATTTTAATCTGTTGACTCAGAGTGTATGGATTTTCGGCAGAGTAAAGTTCGTCGGAGAATGGTGGGAAACCACAGAGACAGATGTAGAGGACCACACCGAGACTCCAGACATCGACTGCTCGCGTGTATCGTCTCCGATTGGTCTGCTCGAGGATTTCAGGTGCGACATATGAGGGCGTGCCGCAAAGCGTGGTTGTGAACGACTCCTCGCCGATGATCTTGGCCAGTCCGAAATCTGCCACTTTGATATTGAGCTCCTTGTCCAGCAGCAGAATATTCTCCGGTTTGATGTCTCGATGAACGATGTTTCGCTCGTGCTAAACAGGGTCAGTAATCCTGGTGTTTTGAGAAGGTATACAGCGGGCTCACCAGATACTTCATTCCCTGAAACAGCTGGACGAAGATCTTCCGCGTCTCCGACTCCGTCAGCTTCTGCTTCATCACAATCCAGTTGAAGAGCTCGCCTTCTGGTGCCAACTCCAGCACCAGGTAGACGCCGTCAGACTCGTCAAATGTGTCCTTCAAACAAAGCATATTGGGATGGCTGACGCCCATGAGAACCGCAATCTCCTGCTGCAGTCCATCGACTTTACTTCGCTCACCCGGACCGCTTCGCTTCTCAAACTTTTTGACAGCGTAACGAATGCCTGTACTCTTCTCCAATGCGAGGTAGACCGTGGCAAAGTGCCCCTTTCCGAGTTGTCCATGTATGCTGTACTGTTGGCGGAAGCCATTCGAATCTCTCTTCCGCGGATATCTGAAAATGAAGCGCGCTTCGTCCACGATCGAAACCTCATCGCCGTCATCCAGTTCCCGTCTCTTGTTCCGTCCCAGAATGGCATCATTGACATAAGTGCCATTGCCACTCAAGTCTTCCACCATGGCGATGGAGTCGCCATTCTTGTTTTCCGCGAAGAACAGACAATGCCGATTGCTGACCGTCGGCGAATGAATCTGTCGATCACATTCTGGATGCCGGCCGACCAGGTAGCCACCTGCAGGTGTTCCGTGGGCATCCTTGGCACTCTCGTATTTCTCCTCTTGTTTCTTGTAGTCCTTCTTTCCAACACGTAGATTGCCATTCTGCTGACCGTTGGAGCCGTTGTTGAGTGACACTGGACACGCTGCTCTCTTACGCAGAACGAGAGCGTTGCTTGAACCCGATGTTGGCACCAGATAACCCCACACGCCCTCTTCCTCCTCGTTCTCTACTTCGTACGACACGGGCGGAGGTGGCAGGAATTGCGAGTATGGTTGAGTGTCGGCAGGTGGCGAGGAAAGGCCAGCATTGCGAAGAGAAGATGGCGGTGGACTTGAGATAGGTGTTGGGTGTCGTGCATCGTCCGCCTGTGGGTTTGCAGTCTCTGGAGATGCAGTCTTATCCTTGCCGTCACGAGTACCGTTCGTGCTATCTTTCCCGGTGACTGGCGAAGGCAGTTGGCTGTTCTTCAGCGCCTCAATCTTACCATCGCCTGCATTTGACAAGCGGTTCGACCTCCGGGGCTTCTTGTTCTCGGTGTCATCGGCCGTCGAGCCCTGACGGGTATCAGTGTCATGTATGTTTAGTTTTGTGCCGCGTTCATGTTCTCACCCTCGCGCGCTTCAAAGAGCTTTTCTCCGCTGCTGGTGCCATGATGGTCCCTTGACAGTGCGGTAAAGATCGCTTTTTTGTCGAGACTTGTACAGGCCGGCTCTGGTGTTTTGAGTGAACGTGAGAAGTTGGGAAACGACTGTATTTTGCTCAGACAATCATGGCTAGGAAGGGATAGCTGTCTTCCGAATGTGGTGCGCTTGGCGATATCGGGTTTTGTGAGCTATCGCAATGAAGTCGAGTCCGATGCCCTGAGGTTGAGGAGTTGATGCCTTGATTGTTTCGATGGGCGGTCGAGAGTCAGGCACAAAACACGAGATGCACTGTCAGCAAGCTAGCTCCACCGGATCCGAAATTCGAATCAACCGATCTCGAGGACAACCCCCGATTTCGAAAGATCTGAATTTCTGCCGCAACGAGGAAATACGTGAGTGTAGATGCAGGCCTGAAGATTCCAACAGATTCGAGACCATGCCTTTCTCCCATCACTCCCATTCGGGGCAGTTCTGCGCACATGCAGCAAACACACTAGAAGAGGTCGTCCAAGCCGCGATAAGCAAGAAAGTCTCAACATTTTGCTTAACAGAACATATTCCCCGAGAAGAGATCGACTTCTATCCGGAAGAGCAGAAAGATCATACGCAAGCGAGCCTCACTCAGCTCTTCGATGACTTCCACCACGAAGCACGCCGTCTGCAAAAGGCGTACGCAAATCATATCCAACTCTTGATCGGCTTCGAAGGCGAGTGGATACGACCGAGCTCTCTCAACATCATTCAGGACATCTTGCAAGACTATGCCATGGACATCTTCGTGGGCAGTGTGCATCACGTTCACACTGTGCCCATCGACTTTGACACGACAATGTACCACAAAGCCCGCGAGATCGCCGGAGGCCTCGACGAGAACATATTCGCCGACTACTTCGACTCACAGTACGAAATGCTCACTGCGCTGAAACCGCCGCTGGTGGGACACTTCGATCTCATTCGATTGAAAAGCGATGAGCCAGATCGTAGCTTCCGGACTTGGCCGGCAGTCTGGGAAAAGATCGAGCGGAACTTGAAGTATATTGCGGGCTACGGTGGGGTGCTAGAGTTGAATACGAGCAGTCTGAGGAAGGGCATGAGTGAAGCATATCCACAGAGTGAAATCTGCAAAGTGAGTTGCCGCAATGATGTTCTCCTCACGACCCACTGACAACAGCATCAGGAGTTCAAGCAAATGGGTGGACGATTCACCTTGTCGGACGATAGCCACGGAGTTGAGCAAGTGGCACTGAACTACGACCGAGCATGGAACAACAATGTACTACGAGCGGGTATCACGGAGCTGTATCACCTTGAGCATACCACAGACGAGTCGAAACTTCACGACAAGCGGTTTCCGAATGTGTATTGGAAAAGCACATCGGTCGCTGAGCTGGAAGCACATGCTTTCTTCGAATCCTGATGAGCTGCCTCAGTATTTCAACCAGATCATGAATTCCGAAAGGTGGTTTGACATCAGTGTTGCGAACTGGTTGTACGAGTGCAACTCCATCGCCACTGCATGAAGTACGGCTGCAGGCAGATCGTGCATGGGCACTACGCGATGTAAGAAGCTTCAGAGAGATGGATCAGGCCCCCTGACACCCCCAGACTCTGAAGAAGTGTGCAGTCTGTACAGCATGTTTATCAGGCTAGCGTGGGTCAAACATCCAAACTTCACGGACTGGAGGACCCCGATGTGCCTTGCACTTGCAAGCACCCGCACCAATGCATACGGTGATTCGATCTTGACTTCGCAGCCTCGCAGCCTCAATCCAGTCGCATCGCATCCTTGCAAGTTCTTGGCTCTGACTGCGGCCGCCTGCAGGGTCCAGGAACATGTATAGGGGCCTTGCAGTTGCATTCTGTCAGCAGACCCCGAACACAGCTATCTGTCATTCCACATGATGTACACTCGGAGAACGAAGCGCAGCAGACTTGAGTTCGAAGAGTACAATATACCGTTCAACCATGGCACTGTATATTCAAAAACAAAACCACCCCAGCAAAGTTCAATGCCATCGAGAAACACCATAGAAACACCCCATATCACGCAATCTCGATTCTCAGGACCCTGAAGATCCCGCCATGATGTCTTCAAAGTGGGGCCCTTCCATCTCACAGTGGGGTGGGTTCCTGCTTAGCAGCCAACCACAAAACCCACGTCGCCGAATAAATAAACCTCACCTTTGACTCCTGCACCTCTCCCCCTCAATGCTCTCCCGCTTCTCTTCACCCACCACCAAACGTCTCATCGCACAGCAACTCAGAACCTTCACAATCACAACCGCTAAAATGGGAGTCACCAAGCAAATCATCTCCGAGGGCGACGGCCAGACCCGGGCCCAGAAGGGCGACACCATCACCATGGAGTACACGGGTACTTTGGAGTCTGGAAAGCAGTACGCATCTCGCCATCACCCATCTCAGCTCGGGTCTAGTTCGCTGACGCAATGCTCGATAGATTCGACTCCTCCGTCGGTCGCGGCGACTTCAAGACCAAGATCGGCGTCGGCCAGGTCATCAAGGGCTGGGACGACGGCGTCCTCGTCACCGACGGCGGCATGACGCTCGGCGAGAAGGCTAAGCTGACCATCACTGGGTACGCTTTCTCCTTGCAATCCCTCAAAAAACACCAGAAGATGATAACATTGTACTAACGCGCATCTGCAACAACAGTGACTACGCCTACGGTCAACAGGGATATCCAGGGCTCATCCCACCGAATGCGACTTTGATCTTGTGAGTGCTGCCATGCAAATCTTCGCCCACCGAGGTGTGTCGCTGACATTTCTTCCTGCAGCGATGTTCAGCTCAAGGCCATCAACGGCAAGACCGCCTAGATTGGCTCCTCTTCCGCCGTGGACGGGTCTGAGGTGACACGATGGGAAACGCCGTGCATCTGATCTGCTGGCCACCGTTCAGGCATGCGATAGACTTCATAGCATGAATTTAAGATCTCGCTTGATCGACAATTACTCTGACTCACTCACTCACCTCACTGTATCTCTGGTCTCGGGCGTCACCTTCAGTGCGGCATTGTTGGGACTTGTAGTTTGTTCGTCTCTCAATCAGGCAAGGGGATATCTGAAAGTTCATGCAGTGACATCGTCGCCATATCGTACAGCAGGCTATTGTACAATTGACCTTTGGGCATGGTCGTACAAAACCTTCTTCAAGAGCGCAATCTCCCGGTTTCTTCCACTTCATCGCCGGCCTTCTCCGTTCGCACCAACCACATCCATCAGCCTCCACCAAACGAGCGACCATTCACCTGTTCACAAAAAACGAGCGATAACATCGTCCGTCCATCCTCTCTAGCACCGCATTAACCCAACCTAAATCAACCCAAAAGTGCCATGCCGATAAATATCCCTTCCATGCAGCGCTAACCCATACCATCATGTTATCATGTCATGCCATCGTAGATGTTTTCCCATGGGTCAGTGCCATGACGCCGTCCATAAATCATGTCCGTCCCAAACTCCGGAAGCCAGCCAGCAGACATTACCATTAGTCCCATCGCGGCGGACAAAAAGCTGAAGCGAACGCGGTGGCGGCAAGTAGTACCGCGCCACAATGCAGTTTATCGTTGCTGGCGTGCCGTGCATGTCGAGCTGGCGCAACGCTGGAAACTCGAAGCGGCATCAGTTCTCGCTGTTCTCAGCCGACAGCGTCACCTCGTCGTCCTCCTTGAACGTCACTTCACCATCTTCCTTGAAGAAGACCGGAGCAGCGGCCTCTGTTGTGTTGACAGTGAAATTCAGATCCGAACCAGCCAGCAAGCTCATGTCGGCGTTGCTGAAGCCAAACATGTTGTTGTCCCACGCAGTGACATTCTGCTGGTGGGGCTGCGAGAACATGGTATTCTCGTTCTGCGGCATAGGCTGAGGCTGAGGATGGACATAGTTGGCGTATTGATGTTGCTGGTATTGCAACGGACCGTGGTGATTCTGAAGGCTGATGTTGTTGGATGTAGTCAGACCTTGATTCATGAGCTGCCCGAAGCTGGCGAAGTTAATGTTGCTGTTGCTGGGGTTGGGCATATGAGCCGATGGGCGGAAACCGCTGTTCAGCTGTCCCCAAACGTCAGATTGGCGGAATTGATTGCGAGGGCGGCGGCCATCGGACTGGAGTGCATTGGCATTGTAGTCCAATGGAGCAAGTGCCTGCCGGTGAGTTGCATTCTGACGGCCAGTGGACTGGAAACCTGTCGTCAGGTAGTTCATCTGCGCAGGGTTGTTGAACGTGATCTCTGGACCGCTGTTGTCTCTGTGGATGCTCAGACCTACACGATTCCGTGGTCGCGGCTTGTCATATGTGATGTCGTCGTCGTCATCTTCGATCTTGACCACGTCATAGTAAGGGCTTCGCTTGCGTGAGAATGGCGGGTGGTGGGAGTCTCCACGCTTGCGTAGGACACGTCCAGAGTTGGTGTCCTTCTCGGCAAGTGCTGGTCTCGGCGCCTTGCGTCGAGCACGCTTCTTCTCGGGAACCTCGGGCTCAGGAGAAGACTCGCCTTCAATCAGACTGTCGCTCGACTCCGGATTCCCAGTGATTGTGCGCTGCTTCTCAAGATTGCCATCACGAAAGACAAACTCCACAGGCTCAGTGTCCTCACTCGTCGCTTGCAGTTGTATGAGAACCGATCCATGCTTCTTCTGATTTCTCTTCCGCTGCATCTCCGCCGTGGCAGAATCGAAGATGGACATGCCCGGCCAGACGATACCCTTCAATTTGCTGTTATCGTTTGAGGCGATCTCATTCTCGAAGTCATCCAGTATAGACGGGAGCGAGTCTCTCTGGCGGTGGCCAGTGCGTCGAGGTGGGGCACGGTGTGGCAGTGGATCGAAGGCATCATCATCGCTGTAGTCACTGTCGAGACTCTCCTGCTTGATGGGGGAGTTGAAGAGCGAGGCATCGGGAGCCCAGTTGTGCAATGGCGGTGCGAAGCCATTGACCCGACTGTAGAAGGAGTCGAGAGCATAGCCGTTGGAGGGAGTGACGGAGCGAGAAAGCTGGGATTGCCTGTGCCTGTTGTGGTTGTTCAGTGCTGGATCGACATGTTGAATACTGTCCCGCATCCGCGGCTGTCGACGGTGGCTGTTGCTTGGCACGGGTGTGCTGCGTGCTGATGTGGCTGGATGAAGGATGTCAACATCAACATCAACATCAACAACACAACAGACGTCGCGAGGCAAACTTACAGGCGGATGTTCGCCGAGAGGCATTGCCGCTGCCGCTGCCGCGCTTCTTATCCTTTTGGCTCATCCTCTCTTGCATCATATCTTGCAGATTCCAGTCCTCATACCATTCATCGTAGTCGTCGATGATTTTCCTCGCTTCACCATCCTGACTTGCCTTGACCTTCATCTTGTAGTAGTTGCTCAAGTGGCCTTTGCTGGAGATATGGGTGAGAAGATGGCTGACGTCGGAGAAGTCGGGCTTCTTCGGGCAGACATTGCAATGCAAAGGTATATTGGTGCTGACATTTTGCAGGTTGTTCATGACAGGCTAGTAGCAAAGCTGTGCAAGGGAGTGCAGTGCGGCGTGGGCGTCGTGCGTGGTGTGCTGGTGCTGGCAGGCTCTCACGGCGTGTGATCTCGATGGTGGTGGCCGTATCTGCACAGTGTGGGCAGCTGAAGGAGTGTGTTGGAGAGTGCCTGGAGCAAAGTGGAGAGCAATCCAATGAAAGCACGGAGCAACCAAGGAGTGTATTAGTCGGGGCAAGAGAAGGTGATGGTGAGAGGGAAGACTGATGTGAAGGGTGATGGAGAGATCCCTGGGAGATGAGGAGAGCACGCCTGTTGACGCTGGTGATTGTTGCTTCTTGCGGGAGGAGAGCACTGCGATGGAAGCAGCAGAGGAAGTGGAGAACTTGAAAGCAAGAGAGAGGCCGTCTCACGCCAGGTGCGAGTTGATGTTTCGTGAGATGCCGAATGTCCCGCCAAGCCCGATGGAAGGCTCCCGTTCGGCTTCACCCTGACCGCGTTCTATCGTGAGAGGACGCGATGCGAGTGTTCGATGAATGAGTGAGATAATCGACTTACAATCATGCGAGTCCGGTCGTTGTGACACTGATGCCGTGCACATTGCGAAAGCTGCTGACTGACAGGATCAAGGTATATGGGTTGGCTGTGATGAGCATATGTATCCCGCAACGCAGCTCAAGCGGAACGCGTGAGACAATTGTCAAGCAGCTCAAGTGAGATGTCTCTTCCTCTTCTCTCGCATTGTAGCCCGGCCTCATTGGCATGCTCAGCACGGGTTATCAGATTGCGAGAGGTGGAACAGTCTTGCGCTTCGACATACTCCACTCTCACTCTTTCCGGTTGCAGGGCGCGATGCATACGACCTGGCATGTATCGGTCCTCGGCTGACCGCATGGGGAGCCAGCTATGCATCACACTGCGGCTAAGACTCGTCTGACAATTCGAGGTGCTGTTCGTATACATCCCTCATTCTATACTCACAGTCACCGTCCAAGCACTTTGTCGGTGATGTGTTTCGGCATGCAGCTGCGCATATGAAGTCAGTCAACTTTGCGTCGAATAAAGAGACAACCTGGGTCGACCAGACTCCTCATAGACCACGAAACTTACTAAGCAGGGTCCACTTCGAGCAGTCCAGGATAACCGAGCAAGCTGAGACCAGCGGTGCCAAAGCACGTGTGAAAGACGTCAACCATATCTCCTGGACGGTCCGCAATTCCACCATGATCAGGGTCCTGACATTGCAGGATGAATATTGTGAGCTTGTCCTTGTCGATCCAGTGTAGGCGTCCGATCAATGCAAGGCCAGTGAGGACCCACCAACTATAGCAAACATCGACCAGCTTTTCGGGACGGCCATTGAGTCCACCGCTGGGCAGTTGACGTTCACTCAGCCAAGCGGCGAGTCTGTCCTTGCCTTCTTCGCCCAAGTAGGAATCGAGCTCTCCTGCTATCGCCAATGCGCTAACGCAGGTGAAGACCTGTCCCGAGTGAGATTCCGCTCCCGGTGCCACTCCAAACCCACCGTCCGAGTTCTGGCATGATTTGATGTAGTTTGTCGCAGCAGCTACATCGACCAGCGGAGGCTGGTCAGGTCGCTGAGCGGGCAGCATGTTTAGCAGTGACAGCGCATTGAGCGCTGCGTACAAGAAACGTGTGTCCGTCTCTCCCCAGCAGTCTCCCGCAAATGTCCCATTCGATTGTTGTAGCCCTGCGAGATATTTCGCAACCTTCATCTTGCCATCTGCGACTCTTTTTTCCAGCTCATCAAAGGCGTCGAGCATCGCCAGGACCTGCACAGAAGACACGGTATAGAGTAGGTGCGAGTCGTGACCGGGAGCTGCGCCGAAGCCGCCATCGTCGTGAAGACAGCCGAAGACAAAGTCGAGAAGGCCTTTCCGTGGTAGGGCATTGGGATGGCCGAGCAGGTGGAGGGAGACGAGACCCCAGTAGATGCCGCTGATTCGTAGGTGCTCGGTGAGATGGTATTCAAGTTCGTCTTTGCGCTACTGCGTCGTCAGTGTCAGCTCTGGCAGCGTACATGACATGGACGCGAATCATACTGTGTCCAAGCTTTGGATGTATGCCACATGCTTCTCGGTCACCAGCTGAAGTTCGTCCGGGAGCTGGCCAGGACCACCACTGCCGCCACCACCTCGACCAGGCCCTGCCGCGAGCGACATTAAGGTATTGTCAATCTGACAGCGTATCAGGCAACTGCACTGGATCTGCAGTAGAGAAGTCGGAAGTTTCCAGCCACCGTTCCTGACTCTGTGAACTCTGAACGGCGATCAAGAGTCGATATCGTAGGCAGGGACTGCAAGGCGAGAACTGATGCGAGTCAAGGCCGAGGTGGTACTCCGATGCGCACGAGAACGCCGGAGACATGGGGCTCCAGCGACGCCTCTGTCTTCTCGCTGCGATGGTCGATGAAAGTACTGTGTCTCAGGTCGGCAACGTAGCCCAGGTGAAACGTTCAGCTCGAGCTGCATGCATTGCTTGTTTGCTGGCGCAAGGGGGAAGGTCGAGAGCTGCTGCAAGCGGAGATCCGGGATTGGTGCAAGTCAGACGCATCGATCCACAGAGAGACGCTTTACATACTGCTATTGCTACTGAACTCCTTCAGACACTCTCATTGTCGGGCGTTCCTATTGTCCGTGTGATGAGTGTCTCGTTTCCGTTGTCGGCGTGCACGACCACGTGAGGAGAGCTTTCGTCCAAGCGGGCTTGCAAAAGGCGAGGCGATCGCCAATAGATCTCCTGTCTCTCCTCGTGGATGTTGTACACGACTCAGGCGCCCTCCAACCTCGACGACATCTCCAAAAAACGAGCGAACCACGACGCTGGGCTGGTTTCTTTTTCGGCCAGCACTACGCCAGGAACGTCCTCGCACCAAAGGTCGCCGCAGGACCCACAGCAAGGCTCCCCGCCGACCCTGAACCATCTCTCACGTTTCTGTCTACGACACACCTCATACAATCCACACTCCTATACAGCAATTCGCTGACGGTGCTCTCGACATACCACACTCACAATCCGCTCATCTTAACCCCGACACCGTACCAACATCGCCTGCACGTCCGCACGTCCGCACTCCGCCTTGCGACGAACCACAACTGGCACGATCAGCTTACCGCCTGGTACTCTCCCGATCCCGCCGGCGCCTTATACCACCGTACCGCTTGCTGGTGCTGCCATTGCCGCAGCGCTCTCTTTGTTTCGCATTGTTCGTTGCGCAATTTCCCGGTTTGGAACACTTTGTTCTCTGCCTCTAGGACTTCGCCGTCACAGCACATCCGCCCTGCACTCCGCGTGTACCTGCCCGTCACCGGTGTCGCCGTTGTCTGCGATCCCGAAGTCTTGGGTCGCTGACCCATTGCAGCATTCAACCAGCCGTTGCAATTTCCACGGCTACTATTAGATAACCTATCCGCCATGCCTCGTCAGTCCAAACCTGCCGAACTTACTCTTCAGGCCAAAAACGTGCCGGACACCAGCGCAACACTCCAAGGGGTCGACCTGGGCTCACTTGGCGGCGGCTTCGAACACGACATAGCGGCGGGCCTTACTCCGCTTCCCACCAAACAACCCACCCAGTTCCAGTCTTCGCCGACGTCGCCGCGTCCGAACCACAGCAGTAATCGCGACACCAGCAAGAGCTTTCTCAGCGGGTTCAAAAACCGGCCGGCGCCCGTCGAGCAGGAGAAGGGCAACCGGCAGGGAAAACAGAAGGAGGAAGACTACAGGCCGAATACGAGCAGTGTGTCCAAAATATATCATCTGAGGAACAATCCGGGGAGTACACCGTCGTTGAGTCTGGTGGGGAGCAACGAGCATATGCGCAGGGAATCGGCGGACGGTGAGTACAATCCCCGGCAGAATGGCAGCATTGAGCAACGATGTGATACTCGTGCGCGCATGTGAAAGTCGTGAGGCCGTGCGCGCGTGTCTTCAGCAGCCTGGCGGTCGCATGAGGCATCAATCACCATTGTTCATTGCGTTATTGACCGCGACATCTGCGCTGGGCAACAATGCCAGCCACGCCACTCTCTACTTGCGCATCAATCGCGAACATCTACTGATCCTCTTTCTTGAGCAGGCGACAGAGTAGCGGCTCATGACCGACGACCGTCTACGCAAAACCCGCCGAGCGACGACAATTCCAGCACAAAGCGAAAAGACAAGTCCTTCCGAATAGGCGGAATTACCCGGTCCAAATCTACACGCCGAGATTCACATTCCAAGGCGCAAACTGCTGGCAAAGACTCCTTTGAGGGAGCATCGAACACAGCTCCAATGCAATCAGATTGGCCAGGATCCGACGCGAGGATGAATGGCAAAGGCAAGGAGAAGGAGAAGGACACTCGTGGAAAATCTGCCGAGCGTGCTACACCCGCACCGACCGACAGCGACGAGAATCTTTCCACATCATACCCGAAATATGGCAAGGAGTCCAAAGGTGGTTTCAAAGCCGGCAGCAAAAATGTCATGTCGAAAGCCAAGTCTGGTGGTGGCAGCTTTTTCAATCGCCTAGGCAAAATTGGTCGGAGCACAAGCAGCCCTGACAAGGACGTGCCGGACAATGAATACCGGATCAAGGTCATCAATCTCCCACTCGTTGAACAGACCCGCATCACTCGCATCAGCAAGCAGCTGTCGGGTTGTCGTGATAAGACAGAGTATTGGATGCCAAGCCTCCCGTGGAGATGTATCGAGTGAGTGCTGCTGGCAATGTCCATGTCGATTGCCCTGCTGACTTTTTAACAGTTTCCTGAACACCAACGCCGAGGAAGAAGGCCTCTACCGCATTCCTGGCAGTGGGCCCAAGGTCAAACACTGGCAGCGACGATTCGATAGCGAGCTGGATATTGATCTCCTCTCCGAGGAAGTGACTGACACGAACGAAATCGCCAGCATGCTCAAGGCTTGGTTGCGCGAGCTCCCCTCCGAGATGATGCCCGCGAGCTTACAGAAGTCACTGGCCGTACAGCTCGAGAAGGAGAATCCACTTTACAAGAACGTCGGTCAACCGGCTTCCCAACTTCTCCGCGATGCTCTCTCCGATCTTCCACCCTACAACTACTACCTCCTTTTCGCCATCACCTGCCACCTCTCCCTCCTCCTCACCAACAAGGACGTCAACAAGATGGATCTCAACAATCTCGCTGTCTGCGTCGGGCCCTGCCTAAATCTCGAGCGCTGGCTGTTCAACTACCTCGTCGGCGACTGGCGGCACTGCTGGCAAGGCTGCTATACCGAGAAAGACTATCTCAAGATCGAAGAAATGGTCGAAGCCGGCATCGAACCTCCTCACAACTCCCACCAGGAAACCTACAAGATCTCCGTAGGCGACTTCCGCGACGATAGATCACTGACCCAGTCCATGTGGGCTGCGTCCCTCGGCGACGACAGGTCGGCCACCAATCGCTCAGAGTGGGCAACGACCATCGGCGGCTCCTCCGAAAATATCTCACATTCTGAATCCCGCGCAATCAGCAACGGCGGCGGTAGCGCGCAGACTGCTTCTTACGGCGAAATTCACTCCATGACCAGCGGCGGTACCGTCGGCAGCCGGGCGAAAACCGAGAACAACCAGCCCCCGACGTACATGCCTGTCGGTGCGAAGCCGCACGTCAACGGTAGTCTTGCTTCGGCTGCGGAACAACGCCATGCGAAGGACGATGCAATCGTTGGCACGACTTCTAATGACAATACTCCAAAGGTCGGCCATAGCCGGAGTCGAAGTGACTTACCCGCTACCCCCCCGGTCAAGTCGAACGGTGGTGGGGTTTATGATGCCGAGAATGGTGGGTACTTTGGGCGAGGATGAAGATGGTCCGAGATGTCTATACATCATGGCTAGGGATTCCGACCTTTCCTCTGGATCTTGCTACTGTAGCTTCTGCGCCATCGTCACCGAAGATCGAACGGGCCTAGCATCTGAGCTCTGGTTTCCCTCCCAATGGACTTGTCACGTGCGCCGCTGGAGATTGCGTGGCCTTTGCATTCGCGTTTTCGGCCGAGCTATCGAAGTTGCGTCAGCATGCTTTCCTCTTGATCATCTCTCGATACCCTTGGATCTTTGCACTTTCTTTGCGACTTGGAAAATTGGCGTTCATGCTGCTGGATTTGCGCGGGTCTGCGTTTACGTCGAGCGAGCATTTTTTACTCTGACGGACGCTCGGCGAGATTGGATGGCCCTACAGACGCTCAGGCGGGCAGGGGAGTCTTTGGAGACGGCGGCCCTTCTCAGCCGCAATTCGGAAGAGATGACGAGAGCACTCGGCAGGAGGTTGGACTCTGACGGTTTCGATTCCTTCGACGGCGGGACCGATCCATGTCCGGACCGGACTTTTTGGAATGCTTATGGCGGGTCATTCATCTTGTTTTATAGAAGCATCGCAAGCAGTGGCAGTTCGAGCGTCAGACTGAGACGCGGAAAAATGGCGGGCTGGCATCGGATATTGTATGAGTACTAGGGATAAATGAGCGCATGTCTCTTCTTCGCCCTTGGGAGCGCCGCGGCAATTTGGGCCATGAGAAATACCGTTGGTTTGGACGAGCAGCGCTATCAAATGCAACGGGGGAGTCTTTGGAATGAGGACTCAAGGGATGTAGGGGACGAGAAATCTCAGAATGTTTCGTACGACGTTTCTGCCTGCTGAGGCATCGTTCATCCTTGACTGAATGGGCACGACTGCCCCGTGGATGTTGTATAGCTCGTGGAAGAGAATTCGGCCGGGTCACCTCGAGCCTGCAAGAGACTTGGACACCTGAACTGACCCCCTGGACAGGTTTTGACGATGCAATCGGCCGAGATTCGGCATCATTCATGAAGCTCGAACACAACACCACGCGCCCTTGACAACATCTTTACATCTTCTATATCACAACAAGCCATGTCTTCGATATTCGTCAATGATTGAAGACGTATGCCCAGCATCTAGGCGAAGAGTAGTAGCCTGCGGCTCGAAATGCAGTCAAAACTAGGGCTGTGGACAAAGTTGCGGCCGCAAGGACAAGCCGCACCACCAAGCCGGCATTGGCTGTGGTATTGGCATCGTCATCTTCCGAGACTTCCATTGGCATCGCAAGTGCCATGAACATTACGGTCCGGCGTGGTGGGCTGCGTGGTGCTAGAGTATGCTGGGTATATGAAGGGAGGTCGACGCCGTGAAGACGGATCAAGCACACCGACTTGACCTCACCGGCGACCGCAAGCAGCCACACGACATTTGATCCAAGCTGCCGGACTACACGCCTGGTCGCAGCAACAACCATGATCTACCCACTCCTTCCTACTGCCTTCCTTGCCGACTCGACTCTCGCGTCTCCTCTGCAAGGTCGTCAAGAATACCAGTCCACATCCATAAACTCCTCCACACCCTCCGTCGCACCGGCAACCTACGATGGATCATGCTTCTACCCTCAGCTCGATGCCCACTTCGACCTGAATAGCTACCTCGGACGCTGGTACCAAGTCGCTGGCACTCCTGCACCATTTACAGCGGCTTGCACATGTATCACGGCGGACTATGGGTTGAATGTACGTTATCACCTCCAATGGCTTCTTAGTCATGGGAAAGACACCGTAAAAATCCTACCTAATACCAATATTAAGTTCTCCATAGGACAATGGCACCGTCTCCGGCCTTAACAAATGCCAAGTCGGCGACCGCTCCGTCGATATATCTGGCACCGGAACGCCCGTCAATTCGACTCTGGGCTACGGCGAAGCAGGTATCCTCCGCGTGCAATTCCCCGGTCAACCACCTGCCGACTGTCCCGGACCGAACTACATCGTGCAGGAATTCTCGCAGGTGTACGACGACGCTGGGTTTGCTATTGTGCAGGCGAGCAATGTCTCGACGCTGTTTTTGTTGAGTCGGGAGCAGAATCCGCCCGAGACGGCGGTTCAAGTGGGTACTTCTCTTGGGTCATGGTCGTGGGATTGGGTGCTGACGAATGGTATAGCAATGGTTGGAAAAGGCTGGTAAGCTGGGATCGGATTTGAGCAATGTTGAGATGGTCAACCAAACTGGTTGTCTCTTCACTTGAGGACAGAAAGACGACCGATCCGGGACCACTGGTTCGGAATCCATGCTACTTCCTGCTTGCATTCAAGCTGAGCTTGATCTCATCTGAGGCATCGACGATGGACTTGTTTGGTATCTTCAGCGATAGACACTGCAGAGATAGATCTCCCATCTAATGCCCAACCATAGCCTGTGCCTTCTCCGAATAACGATAACCCACCGACTTCGCTGCATAAATGATCTTCCTCAAGTCCTTCTCGTCAACTCAATCTCCCTTGAAGCAAAATTCTACTCCAATCTCCCCGGCTTAGTCGTGCCAGGAATCGCAATCATTCCCTAAGCAGCAACCCAAGCAAGTGCAGTCTGCGTGAGCGTGCAGCCTTTGCGGGAAGCGAGAGTTTTGGTATCTTCCACGATGGCTTTGTTCTTGTAGAAGTTCTCGCCCTGGATTTTCGGGACTGGTCGGCGGAAATCATCCTTTAAGAAGTCGTCAGGGGGTTTTGTAGGGGGAGTCTTCGGCTAACCAGCCGTGCCCGAGAAGACTGTAGGCGACGTAGGCGACACCTAGTTCTTCGGCAGTGGTGATTAGTGGAGTGCTTCGAAGGCGGAGTATTCTGCTTGGACGGCACCGAATTTGACGACTGGGAGGGGTCAGTCGGAGTGGCTGAGGGAGGACTGTTCAACGTACTGGAGTCTGCCTTGCGGAGCGTCATCGCTGAGCGCTCGGATAGACCAACGTACTTTGTCTTGCCTGCCTTGCGGCGCTCGTCCAGAGTTGGGATAGACCCGAGACAACGTCAGCATTACCACCCGCCATGGAGAAGAGTCAACGTACTTGGATCGATGCGGTGCAAGTAGTACAAGTCTGGAGCGAAGCCAAGTCTTTTGATTGTGCCTTCGATGTACTCCTTAATGTGAGAAGCTGAGTTCGTCACCTGCTGGCTACCGAAGCAGTCAAACCCGCATTTGGAAGCGACTGTCACGAATCAGTACACATACAACGAAGATGTCTGGCAACGGTAACTTACTGAAGAGTTTGTCCCGAAAATTGTGCTTGCGAATGAAGTCTTCCAACAACTTCTCGTTCACGCCAGCTTGGTAGACGACTTGGGTTGCTCGTCAGTCGTTTGCTTGGTTTCGACGAGAGAGAACGACAAGAGTGCTCACAGCGGTATCCCAGAACTTGCAACCAAGCTCAATGGCTTTCAGCAATACTGGTCCGGCTTGTTCCAGGGTAAGATCATTGCCCAATCCAAAGCTGATGCCCATTGCACCGAAGCCGGGCGATGCGAGTTGGATGTCGCCGAAGGGAAGTGTCTTGACCATTATTGGCAATTCTTCGCTGGTTGCTACTTGTCGGAGGGGTGCTGTGAGGGATCGCGAAAGGATGATTGTATGTGATTCAATTTGATCGTTCGCTGCTACTTGTACTCAAAAGCAAGCTGTCCATGGAGGCCGTAGGCGCGACGTCGTTGAAGATTTGTTGAGGTTTTCGAACCTCACTTGATGTGAGGTCAAAGACAGTGATGTCGTTACCTTCTCGACGTTAACAGGCCCTTTCCAAGATTCTTGTCATTATCGCCGTTCGATGGCCGTCGTGGTTGTTTCGGTAGTCACGGATTTAAGAGGAGGTAGGATTTAGGAAGAGGGTAGAGGCCCTTTCAACGCCGGCGACCGAAGCATTCAGGACCGAGACCCGCTCCGAGCAGTGAACACGAGCCGGTTCCTGGGTTCGGTATATAGGCTCTCTCAATGCTACGGCCGTAGAGGACGACGGCCCTGCTGTGGCAGCATCCTGTACGTTGCAGACGATGGTCTTGTTGGACAATAGCGCGGCTATAGTCTGGCTACCGGCCCAACCGAGTCCATGCCAAACACGATCCTTCGATCCCACATTGCCTTGTCCTTCCAACTTCGTCCGTTCTCAAATGTGTCTTGCAAGATCCATCTCGAGGCAATCTCGTTCGCAATGTCGGAATCATCATGCAGAGCGTCTTCTCCAAGCAAGATGGCACAGATCAGCCACCCAAGATCTCGTCCTAGCTCCCGTCCACCAATAGCCAGATCTTCGCGACCACCATCCTCGACTGAAACTCGCAGCCTGGTCCATGCAGGCCGAACGGCATCCGCCCAGAGCTGAGTCTTTGCATTGCCGGTCCATCTTCCCAAAACTGTTGATATCGCTCCGTCCACCGCATCTAGCACAGCCTTGCCGGAAGACCCCTTCACGATCCGCACCAGATCATCGGCCATGATATTGGTAGTACCCTCCCAGATGCTCAACACATTTACGTCCCGGAAAAGTCGAGCAATGTTCATGGCCACATCTTCGTTCTCAAGGTAGCCAACTCCTCCGAGACTCTCCATACACTCCGCCAGTCCAGCAATCGCAGCTTTTGCCGTCAGCATCTTCGCCAATGGCGTTACGAGACGCAGAAGATACGGAACAGCTGCTATGATAGCCAGAAACGACGACTCGCATGGCGAATTGTGCTCTGCTGACTGTGGCTGCTGCTCCGACAGTCCTAGCAAAGCCACTGAATAGAATGTAAGATGCATCATCGCCCGATAATGCACGTGCTGCTTAGCCATCGTTCTCACATGTGCAGGCGTGTTAATCAGCAATCTCCCTCGTGCTTTGCGGACTCTCGCAAACGCCCGCGCGATGCTGAGTCCTCGGCCCCACTGAGAGACAGCGCCTACGGCGGTGTGCACTCTTGTAATGTTCAAGATTGTGCTGATTTCTTTGGTGCCTTGTCCGGACTTGCCTAGTCGCCAGGCTCGCATGTCATCGAGGATGAGTTCTGCGGTGGGCAGTGCGCGGGTTCCCAGCTTGCTTTTTAGGCGTTGAATGCAGATGCCATTGAACTCAGATTCGGTAGAGTTAGGTATACTGCGTCTGGTCGGTGCGAAGAAGGCAGATATCACGCCAGTCGACTCCCGAGCTAGGAGCACTGTCAGATTAGCGTCGGTCGCAGATGAAAACCACTTGAAGCCAGATATCGAGTATGGTCCGAGTAGGTCTCCATCTACGTCGAGAGTCGCCGCGGTGGTAGACGGCATTTGTGTGGCGTGGGTTTCAGTGTTCTGTACATCGCTACCTCCAGGTCTTTCAGTCATCCACTGTCCCGAAGTCCATGCATTCTCCGCATCGCGGGAGACAAGTCGATGGTAAGCATTCTGAAAGATCTCCTTCTCCGTCTCGCCCAGCTCAGACTTGCCCTTGGTCAACTGCAGGAACAGTAGTCTCGCTGCTCCGTCGGTCATGGCACCGGGACACGTTGTGTATGCACAGCTCGGAGTCCAAATATGGACCTTCAAGAACTGATGCACTCGACCGTACTGAGCATGTGTGCGCTCATGACCGCATGCTACCATTCCCTCGGCTTGACCGAGTGCCTGGAGATTCTGCCATCCTGCTGATGTCACTAGATCATCGACGCGGCGACCCCAGGAGTCGTAGCTTCGAACGTATGGGACATTGCGTTCGGCATCAGCACACCAGTTGAGGACCTTTTTTGACAGCACTACATTGCTGAGGTTGCTGAGATCCGAGGAAATGGCATTTCGTGTAGTCGACGGGAGGTAGACTAGGTTGCGGTCAGCGGAATGATCCACCACAAGGAAAGGCCACGATAGTACATCTAAACACTCTCTTAAGTGCTTCGTCCTCTTCAAATGCGCCGCGTACAACTGGATTCTCCTGGAAGAAGCCTGTCGTGCCGCTGGCCGCTGTATATGTCCGACCAGGCGATGCCATTGCGTGGCTTGAATTCAGCTGTATGTTGATTCATGATGTCGAGATGTCCTGGTGAATTGAAACGATGGGACCAATCGTGCCTCGGACCGTAGGACGAGTAAGCGTCCACGACAAGTGATGGACGATGTTGTGGTATAGAACACCCTAGCGCGGGGATTGTATGTTCCGTTACGGAGGACCATAAGGGGCAATATCCCCAAGCGGAGCACATGCTCCATACGGTAGAGCTCCATCGTCTCTTCCATCGTGACATGCCTTCACTGTTCGCGAGTGTCCTGATCATCCACCGTACGACGACGATATCACGAGCATTCCACAACGCGGCGAGTTTACTCGTCTCTGCAGCGAGAATATACACAACATCCGCCCCTCAATCCATCAACATGGCAAGCCAGGAAGCTCTCAAGAGACCGGCGGACTTTGTCGAGTTTCTGAATGCTTCTCCTACTCGTACGGCCTCCTCCAATGAATCGACTGGCCGCGCGGATTGACGAAGCTGATGATGCTGTCTAGCTTTCCATGCCGTGCACTCTGCGAAGCTTCGTCTTGAGTATGTATTTCTAGGTCACATTTGACTTCGTATGCTGATAGCTGTGCAGGAAGGCCGGCTTCAAACAGATCAAGGTACTTGCGGCTACAGTAGTTCTGGAAATGTGGGACATCAAGGTGCTGACCGCAGTGACCCCACGCAGGAACGCGATTCCTGGAACTCAACCCTCCAACCTGGCGGCAAATACTACCTCACTCGCAACACAAGCACGATCGTTGCTTTCGCCATCGGTAGCGCATGGAAGCCAGGCAATCCTGTAGGCATGGTCGGTGCCCACACGGACTCGCCATGCCTACGAATTAAACCGGTCTCGAAACGATCCGCCGACGGCTTCCTCCAAGTCGGAGTGGAAACATATGGCGGTGGACTGTGGCATACATGGTTTGACAGAGACTTGGGCGTGGCGGGAAGAGTCATGGTGAAGGGCAAGGACAGCTTGGTTGAGCAGAAGCTCGTCCGGATCAGCAAGCCCATTCTAAGGATACCAAATCTGGCGGTACACTTTGGAGGATCCGAGCCGTTCGAATTCAACAAGGAGAACCAATTGTTCCCCATTACTGGACTGGTATCGGCGGAGTTGAACAGGACAGGCAAGACGGCGGAGCAGACCAAGTCGGAGGAGAGTGAGAAAGAGAAGAATGCGGACTATGAACCTCTCAAGACGGCCACACAACGGCATCACCCATACCTCATCTCGATGATCGCAAAGGAAGCCGGCGTGCAGCCTGATGACATCCTGGACTTCGAGCTCGTTCTCTTCGACACCCAGCCATCTTGTATTGGAGGTCTCAACGACGAATTCGTCTTCTCCGCACGTCTAGACAACCTGGGTATGACCTATTGCGCCGTGGAAGGTCTTATCCAATCCGTCGCCTCCCCATCTGCACTGAAAGACGACCCAACGATTCGCCTCATCGCCTGTTTCGACCACGAGGAGATCGGATCTCAATCCGCCCAGGGTGCCGACTCGAACATGCTACCCGCAGTCATCCGTCGCCTGTCCTGCCTGCCCGGCTCCTCGACCGACAGTGAGAAGAGCTACGATAAAGTCTCACATAGCGACGCTGGTGCCGACAACAGCACTGCCTACGAACAGACATTGTCCACCAGCTTCTTGATCAGCGCCGACATGGCTCACTCTGTCAATCCCAACTATGGCGCCAAATACGAGTCCGAGCATCGCCCCCACATGAACGAAGGCACCGTCATCAAGATCAACGCCAATGTTCGATACGCCACCAACGCACCTGGAATTGTCCTGCTGCAAGAATGTGCGAAGCGAGCCAAGCCGTCTTCCTACCAGCTCCCCGGAGCGAAGAGCTCGTCCGCCGGCGTCCCTCTCCAGCTATTCGTGGTGCGAAACGACTCTCGCTGCGGCAGTACGATTGGACCGATGCTCAGTGCTGCGCTGGGCGCGAGAACGATCGATGTGGGTAACCCGCAGTTGGCCATGCATTCGATTCGGGAGACTGGCGGAGCGTATGATGCGGAGCATGGCGTGAATTTGTTCGACTCGTTCTTCGAGCACTTTGGTGAATTGGAGGGCAAGATTATGGTCGATTGACTAGATAATTGTAAGAAGGCGAGGTTGTAGGGCGTGGCGAAGGAGCTGATGATGAGACGATGGGGAACTAGCGGCGACGACCACTTTGACGATATTGAGAACCTCTGCAAGTTGCACTTTGGCTCGAACTGGATGGCTGTGCGCCGCCGGGTTCGTTTTCCAGCTCGGAGATATCTTAACATCATGGTATGTTTGAGCTACGATCTGTTTTGAGCTTTTCGAGCGCTGGTCACCACTATGCCTCATCCTTCCGGCACCTGAAGCTCTCCCGAGTACTCGCTGTCCGGGGGATCGCTCTCCGTGTCGTAGGATGACGAGAGGTCGATCACGATGGCCCTATTCTCAGCACTTTGCTCCATGCCAGGGTTGTTAATACTGTTCGTCCGATCCGCCGGGCTAGGTGTTTCGTCATCCAGTTCCTTTGTTAGCGGATGTGGGAGAAGATGATCGCGTGTTTCTGGAAGAGAGGATGCAGAAAGGCACGGGAAGGGAGAGGGTACGAGGGTCGGAATCAGAAGTCCTCGCCGGTGGTCAGTGCATTGGTGCACGTGCCTTCCATCTCACACCTCACTGTCTGTGCCATTGTTAGCCTTATTACCTCCTCGTAGTCGCATTGCGTATTTACGAGTAACCGTAAGAGCCTTATAGGGGGCTTAAAAACGATAGTTACTACTCCTCCTATAAAGACTAGTTATTTATTACTATTACCCTTTAATACTCTACCCCTTAATACTCTAGCCTTCTATTAATATAAGTAGTATCGGCTTACTATTATACTAATACCGTTTAATAGCGTAAGAAGTAGTATAACTATACTAACTAGAATTATACTATAGGCTATAAGAAGGACCCTTAAAACTAGAGTAATAGCTATACTAATTACTATAGCATTACTACTCGAGTAGCTATATACGCTCTTAAAGAGGCCGGTAAGACGTATATATAGATTAGAGAGCTTACTAGTATATTAGAGTACTATTACCGTAATATATATAAGGATACTCGTTAGCGTAGATTTAATAGCGTTACTTTAGATTATTACTATAAGGAAGTATAACTAGGTAGGTAGTAACTCTCTAATATTATCGCCTCCTCTCCTAGCGGCCTATTTCTAGATTATAAAAAGAAAATATAAAAAAATTAGGATATAATATTATACTAACTCTAACTAACGAGGAAGAAATCGAACCGTAGTATCTTATAGATAGTCGTAGGAGAGTTAGCCCTTTAATAGCTAC
>AFIY01000668.1:0-49249 GCA_000223825.2 Zymoseptoria passerinii SP63
GGGCGCGGTGACGGTGTTGAGTGAGGTGGAGGGGGAGTGGGAGGAGATGTGGGGGAAGAGGGAGAGTGTGGTTGGTGGGTTGATGGTTGCCGGTGAGGAGGGTGGTGGTGGTGGTGGTGGTGGTGGTGGTGGTGGGGTTTAGAATTTCTCGCTGGGAAGGTGGGTGTGGAGGTGGTGGGAGGGGTGGAGTATGTGGCCGGCTTCCATCATCGAGGCGCTGTGGTTGCGGGGCATGGCGTCAGTGATGAGTGGAGGGATTGAGTGGACGGGGGAGGTGGGAGGGACGTACTAGTTTGGCGTGACGGCTCGGGTGGAGAGGGATTTCAGCAGGGCGATGAAGAGGGTCATGAAGAGTGCTATCAGGGCGAAGAGTGGGAGGGTGAGCATAATTTTTTTTTTATGAAGGAACGATTTCTGAGGCGTGGTTGGATGAAAAGGGAAGGGGAAGGAGCATTGGCGAGTTCGGAATTTCTTTCGCTCGTGTGGAGTTTTGATCGGAAATGATACTATTGCAGACGAGACGTGCACCTCGTATCAGAAGAAAGAGGTGTCAAAAAAGTGTCAAGGGTGGTCACCACATCTTCTCGAACATGCAAGGGATTCCCTGCCTGGGAGTGGGAGACGAGAGGACCCGAGACGGAAGACATTTTTTGGGGGGGGGTTTTGGGCAAGGGTTGATTTTAGACAGGATCAGGATTCAGGAATTAGGATTCCGACAGACTGCTGTCTTTGGGGGGGGGGGGGGAGGGGGGGGGGGGTGATTCGCATATTACTTTTACAACCGAAACAAAAAAATTGGTTCGAGGACGAGATCTCTCTGCTTGACGTTGAGTTTGTGGTGTTTTTGGAATGGAAGATGGGATCATTCTCGGGCGAGGGTCCTACCTACTACACTCCTCCTACCTTTTTTCCTCTTCTCATCAAAATATCACTTCAACTCACATCGACGGGATTTGGATGAACCCTCATTCTTCGTTCCATGCAAATTTCCTGGTACTTTGAAACGAGCTGGATCTGCTGGGAAGAGCCACGCCGGGACGAAACACACCCGAGGAAGTCGTCTGCTGATCTTTTTGAGAGACAAATAAAATATCTACCATCAGAGGAGGTCGAACCCTCCCTTTTTTTTTGGTTTTGGCCCCCGTGGTTCACACTGCAGATGGTTCGCTACGCTGAACCCTCCCTTACTCGACCGATGCTGGTGCGGTTCAGCTATGCATCTTGTTTTTGCGATATGGTATGAAAAAGAAAAAAAAAAGTCTCGAGTCGGAGTGGGTGGGGGGTTTTTTTTTTTTTTTTACTTTCACTTGTCCACAATCGACGGGATCGCGCATTGCGAACTTGTGGCGTGGGTTGTTGGGGAGTACACGCATGCATCCCAAAGCTCTGCGCGGCAGTCGGGAAGTGTGCCCCGCGATGAAAGTGTCCCCAGCGTGTTGGCTGAGTCGGAGTGGTATGGCTCTTTTCCAAGTTCTTGAGAAAAGATGGCGAAAGCGATCACAACAGCCGAGAATGACCGGATATAATGCTGCAGTTGTTGTTGCAAGTCCCTTGAGGGCGTTGCTGGAGGAGACCGCGAGTGTTGGCTGTGAGGGAATGGCTGGAATACTTACCTAGGTAGATGTGAGGTGGGAAGAAGAGCTGCTGGAAGATGAGTGGTTGCAGAGAAGATGTCCTTGCTGAATGAGTACGGTCAGTTTGCTGGCCTAAGATAGACGTCTCCATCGCGCCACTCTCTCGTTGTTCGGGCAGTTCCGACGACAGCATGCGGATCTCGTCGACTCGCTTTGAGCCTTGCGCTACGCGCTCCGACTTGTTCTCACGCGATTGGAGTAGGGTACTGTTACCCGAGTCCCCCAGCACGAGTGTATAGCACCTGCCCTTTCCAGTGCCCTCTACACCGGCGAACATGGCCAATCTGTAACTCAAAACCGTTCACGACAGCTTCTGAGATCCACAACCATGGACTTGTCAAAGACCGGAGTCGAAAGATGGATGTGATATACTTCACAACGGTTTGGACCATGTTGATGGTCTGCTCTCTAGAAAAAAAAACCCCCCCCGTCCACCTAAATGCCACCTGACCCTCGCTCTCCAGATCCAAGCACAACCACCGTCGTCGACAAGCAAGGCTGGCCCATCTCTCCTAGCAATTGGCGTAATTTTCCCCCCATTTCTCCCACTCGTCGAGGCGAGGATAGATTTCCTCTATTGCGGCGGGTCGTCGTCCCTCGGCAACCGACAATTGGCATACTTGGAGCCTTTCGAGCCCAAAAACGCACGGCGTACCGCCATCCCTAGCCATCCCTACACGCGTGGTTCTACAACAGCAAAAACGCACAACTGTCGGCGCCATGATCTCCCCGTCCCCCGGTCGGAATCGTGGTGGACTCGGACACGTACGGGATCGCATTCTTGCCAGTGGGGGACTGCTGAGTCAGTGGACGGGAAGAAGCACAGTCGAGAGGAGGGAGAGACTCACGAAACGTCCGTTGTCGACGTAGTCGGCCGTCGTGACCGTGGAGAGGATGGCGAGAAGCTGGACGGTTTGCACGACTTTCATCTTCATGGTTGTTGCTTGCTTCAGAGTGGCGCTGATGTGAAGAGTGGGTGTTGTTGCGAGGTGTGTCTTGATGAAGGAGGGAGGAAATGATGAAGGAACTGGAAGACATGTTGTAAATACCCGTAAGCCTTGAAGGGTGTGTACGCATTGGAGTGAACGCTCGCCCTGTTCATAGGGACAGCCGGTAGGGTATACACAACTGTGAACTGGTCCAAAGCCGCGATGCTCCGGGGGCGTTGAACTCATTCAGCAAGGTCGGGGGGGGGAGGGGGGTGTTCGGGGGGGGGGAGGGGGGTGTTCACTGTTCACTCCAATGCGTTTCCATGCTTCAATAAATCGAGCGTGAACTCCGCACGCATGCTGCGATCCCCAAACGGGTTTACCCAAAAGCCAATCACAGCATGGATGCTTACCTCGTCGAAAAACTCCATCGACGCCGTCTTTGGACTCGTATCGACCTAATCTCGAAGTAATTACGTGCCAGGCGTGTAGTGCGACGACCCTCGGTGCCTTTGTTGACCAAGTTCGGGTTTGTAACGATACCAACAGTCCTTTGGGCATCGGAAAGAACAGTGCATCGATTGCCAATGTAAGTGTTGTCGTTGGCTGCCAGACACCGCAGGTCGGATGTGCGTGTGTGCTGAGACTCTTTCTGCAGATCTTGATTTTGCCAGTGCAGGAGTGTTGCGAGTACGCTAGCGGTGTAGGCGAACACAGAGCTCTCCTGCATCGCAGCAGCTGAACGAAATCATGGATGGAGTTCGAGGCGACGCTGCTGTACGCGTTCGGATGTGGGGTTGGCGATATGATGAGCATCCATATTTGCGCTCGATTGGGAGGAGGATCACGTTCGTTTTCGATCTCTTTCTCCCGGCTTGTGACGATGCAGGCGCGACCATGAGGGTCCTTTGATGCCTCCGCTCTCCTAGGGCCTTGGTATGTTGAGGACATGCGATTCGACACAATCTTTCTTCTCGTATGATGCTCGTGACGAGAGCTTTTGAAGCACAACTCTCGTATGCAGGACCAGTGCATGTTCATACATAGCACTCCTGTACGCCCAGGTATCGCATGACGAGCCCAGGAGGAAAGCACCTTCTCCCACGCCGATTCCATGCTCTGCTCTGTATAACCACAGAGAAAACGCCTCGCTAACTCGTTTCGCCAAAACGCAAGGACCAGCCATCACTCCCCTCCACTCCTCCTTCTCTCTTACCAAAACCTCCAAACCAACAACAACAAGATGACCAGTCCCAGACCTGCGAATGGTCCGTATTGTTTCAGCAGCAGCTCCCAGTTGATCCTCACCGCGGCCCTCTTATATTTGGCACTGTCCTCCCTCAATCTCGAACTCATATCTCCCATCTTCTCCAGCGAGTCTCCGCGATACAGCAGATCCTCGATATTCTTCGTCATCACTTGTGTCACATCTTTGAGCTCGTCATTCAATCGTCCGAGGTTGTCCGTCGCCCGACTGTCCTGGTAGGTCTTCTTCGTCCTCTCGATGAAGCGGTCGAATTCGCCGTACGCGTAGGGCCGCAGTTGGGGATCGAGGTATGCATCGCGATTGTAGGACGTTTGAAACTCAGCGCGGACGTCTTCGAGATAGGTGAGGGCGAGCTTTTTGGGGTATGAGCGTTCGGTTATTGCTAGGTAGGCGATGGTGTCGGCGAGGACGTAGCTTGCGAGAGAAAGCGTCAGCTGCGGATGTCGGAAGGGTAGCGTTTCATGCGGACGCACTGAATTGTGTAATTCGCGCTTTCGATCGAAGCTCGCGGTTCCGAATTGGGGGTCAATTTCTTGATTACTTGTCGGATGTTGCCTTTTAGTTCGGCGAGGTCTGAGGCTTGGGCGTCGTCGACAGAGGCTACGAGGGTCAGGCCGTCGAGGCGGACGATTTGGGTGGTGTAGATCATCGAGAAGATGGGAAGGCGAGATGTTGGGAGGAGTGAGGTTCGTATGAGAGACAATGAGAATTGTTGTCGTTGGAGGAGTTGACAGCTGGTTCCTGGTCAGCATTGAACTCGTGGCATCGCCGCATCGGATCGCGTGGAGTTGGCTGTCACCCTTGCCAAGATGTGGTCGACTTTCACTCCGACCTCATCTCCTCATCTCGCCATGTTAGACCTCACACAATGCACCTCTCTGACACGAAGAACACTCTCGGAGTCTGAATTGAGCATACGAGACGATGGAGTCCGCCACTGCGATGTCTTCGATGTGGCAAGAGCCTGATACGATACCACGGCCGCTATTGTGCGGCTGTCACAAGGAGACGTTTTATTCCTGGCATTCAGGATCGAGAACCACGACAGGAGGTACTCAGATCTCACTTGCACCGATTGGAAGTATCGAGAAGTCACATGGAATCTGCAATGAATGACAAGCGGCCTCGGAGCAGTCTTTTGCAGAGTCAGCAGTCTTTGCCAGTTCAGCGAGCAAACACCCGGCCGATATTCGAGCTTGCAGCCTAGCCATCTTGGAGACAGCTGTTCGATTGGATCTGGAATTGTCTGGCTGCTACTCTCATCGACCACGAAGGCCAGCGATAGTGCTGTCTCCATCCCCGATGGCATAGCTGTATACTAGACTCCTGTCGAAACCATTGCTTGTTGCACCTAGTCCTTGCCTTCAGTCAAACGATCACTGAGATTTCAAAGTTGCATGCTATTTTCACGGAAGGATTCGACGTTCGCCGGGATCGGAGTCGAGTACCTGGTCAGCTACACTGTCAACTGCAGCCTCGGGCCTTCGACCATATTCTACGCAAGATCTACTCTTTCATCTCGGTGCCGGGCTGTCAGCACGGTGTGATACCTCTTGGATCATTGCCTCAGATCGCATGAGGTGCTGAATGCTCAAGATGTCATGTCAAGCGGCATCCCACAGCGGGAGACATTGGACCAAGTCGTTGCGCGGAATGCTATGCGAAGCAAGAATCGACCCAGGGCCGTATCGTGCGTGAGTCAAACTCACAAGAATCATTCCACCTCGATTGATGACGATAACGCTCTGCCATTGCGGTCAGGACACTAGCAACAAGTTCCGAGGCGGGAGCATTGCCTCGATTGCCGCCGTGGTAGCCTGGGCTACCGAACAGGTGTGGTCGTTCACATCGTACTTCATCCAGGAAGCTATGGCAGATTTCCAAATCATCCCGCTTCACTGGCAAGAGAACTCCCAATGCACGCTCGAACATTCCTTTCCATCTCCACAGAGTCCATTCCGTTCGAATGTCTGGGTACGAAACACTTGCCTCGCAACTCGAATACAATCGCCGAAGAACGCCGCAACTTCAGAACAGACATCTCACCGCGTGGAATCGGACCGCCAATTTCACCTAGAACGCCGCACAAGTCGCCTGACCCGTTCTTAATCCACCGCGCAGCTTCCGCTCCTTATCGACTGTTCGATTTGTTGTGGTTGCTGTGGCTCGCCTGGCTCCTGTTTCTGCCGCCGAGTTCCCTGAGCGCCATATGCGGTAGTGAGCCTCTTCCTCTTGCGAACGCTTTCCGTACGCTATGCTATCTAACGAGCTTCGCTCTCGTTGCCCAGTCTCTTGGCCCAGTCAATCTCTGCGACTCCAACGACTCGTTCCTCAATGATCTTCTGGAAGCCCCAGTCCTCGATATGCTGAAAACTGCGTTCGTTTCTTCAGTGATAATGCCTCTCGACGGTCCAGCATGAAACCTGTTGGCAGTGTTGGATGATACGGGACGGAGATCCGATAGCAGAACAGTCAACCATGCTACACCTGATATCGAAAGCGTCTCTCTAAAGAACGATCGTTTCGATCAACTGGTACCGAGGTGATTGCTTGACAATCCGTAGTAACCGGCGAGCGACACTCTAGCAAAATACGGTCACCGCGTACAAAGCTCCGCATACTCGATCTACTTTTCAGGACACAATCATTTTGGAACAATCGCTTGGCATTCGGAACGCAATCGCGGAAGGACGAGAATGAACATCACACCGCGTGCTATCCAACATCCTGTCTCACCCAGAACGCCGCCGCACAAGTTGCTTGACCAGTTCTCAAATCAACGCTCAGCTTCCGCTCCCCATCAGCCTTTCGTACCGTTGTGGTCGCTGCCATTGGCCTGGTATTCCGCACCTGGGCCCCGCTACTGGCCCTTGCGAGCGCGTATCGCTTCTTCGAGAGCTTTGAACTTCAGCTTCGAGGACCAATTGTTGCCCTGGACCATCTGACGACGGAGCCTCGCATACCTCTTCTTCATGCCCCCGACCGTGTCGCTGTCGGAGCCTGATTCGATGTTCTCTGGGCCAGTCTGGGTGTACTTGCTCGCGGTCATGACCGTACTCTTGGTCTTGACCTTTGAGCGTGTTGCCTGCGGGGCAGTCTGGATCCCCATGTCGACGGTGGCCTGGACAATGGCATGAGAATTGGCAGGTCCGGTTGCGGTGTGCGGGGCGCTGATAGCCAGTGGTGACGGCTTTGGAGCTACCGATGTGTTGCCAAGAACGGAGGCTTGTAATGCGGCAATTGCGCGCATGGTCTTCGACGCTTCGTCGTCTGGGATCGACACTCCTGCTGTGTTCTGAAACATCGTCCAGACTTGTTCTTTGGATGAATCGCCGAGTACTTCACTCTTCGGTACATTGACATCTTTGAAGTCGCCCTTGTGTGCGGTGTAGTATCGCAGAAGCTGATATGGGTTGCGGTAAACAAAGATCGACGACAGGCTGTTGAGTGTCATGGGCCGGTCTGATACCATGGTATCGCATGCGCGCCGAAAGATGAGCTTTTCCTTCGCTGTCAGCTCCCCGAGTTCGAACACGATTTTGGCATTCTGGCTTGTATCCTTCATCCTGCCGACGTCCATGTCCTCATCCTCGTGTGGCAACAAGAAGAGAGGCAGTGAAAGGGTGAAGCATGCCTCCCACCGCTCGCGAAGCCCGGCATGCACGGGCATGGCAAGCTTGCTTTTGAGGAGGATGGCGAAGAACCCGTCGACAGGATCGGACTCGACATCTTGCATGAATGTCAACAGTACCGCCGCGCACACGGACAAGATGGTCTCCGGCTTTGATTTGTCGGACCCGAAATCATTGATGAAGGTGTCCTGATTCTTGTTCGCCAGTATCCAGGCATACCGCGCGCAGAGCATACGTGCGCATTGTTGTGGTTGAAAGTGCCGCGGTCAAGGCGCATAGCATCGTCCGCTATATCGCGACACAACTCGGGCGACCATTTGGAAACGAGGCTGCTCGTTGCATATTCGAGTGTTTGATGACGGAGATCCTTAAGAAATGTGTCGGGTAGTGGCAGTACGCCGCCAGATCTCAGGAAGGATGTGACGCAATCTTTGAAGCGGCGATGCCCTCGAAGGCGAAGCACGCTTTGATGAGACCGTCGGCAATTTCTGGCAGTTCAAGCTTCGATATGCCAATCGGTTCGAGGATGTTCCAAAGACACATGAGGCTTTCATCCTGCGTCTAGAAATCGTCAGGACGATGCGCAGAGTCTGGTCGCTCTGTCAAAAAGCACATACCTCGAGTTCGACGACGCTGATTGCGTGTGTAGCTCGGCGGACGACGTCTTGCTGCTGGTCCTTCGACTTCCCCTTCTTGTCTTGCTGCAGCTGTCCCTTCGACTTCCCCTTCTTGTCTTTTGAATTTGATTTCCACTTCTTGCCGATGCTTCGAGGCTTGCGCGTACTCCCAAGATCTGCCATGGTCGTTCGAGTGTCTCAAGTCGAGTTCAGTGATGGTGGTGCGCAGATGTAGGTGAAGACAGAATGGCGCAGAAGAGCCCAGTAAGCTACGGTTTCTCAGACCTGGCCCGCTACAAACGCTGCAGCCACTTCACTCGCACAACCCTGCAAGCCGCAGACAGTCACCAGCGGCCCGCATCTTCGTGACGATTGTCTTCTTTTCTTCCGTCTTTCTCTCTGCTTCCTCTTCACCACTTTTCCAACACACCCCGATGTCGATCTCACAAACGCACAAACATAATCAATCCCGCAAGAGCACGACAAGGTTCCTTTACCCGGCGCAACTCATGTGCAGAGTTCCACGGTACTAACTCGTGCCCAGGTCGACTTTCAACAAGTTTCCCGCTGCCACTGGCGCCGTTGGCGTCAAGTCGATTCGTCCGCGGTAGTTCGGCATGTTGAAACCCCCAATTCATCCCACTCTCCCACTCCACCTCCCCAACAAAGGCAACGCATACCGTCCACCAGAGCAATCGACCAGTATCTCGAGCGCTCTAGCACTTCGCTGAGTCGTTAAGAGGTTCCGCACCATCACGGCTCACCACTGTCGGTTTGAGGGATACTGGGTGGTTGTTACTCGGCGGTGCAGCGCAAGGTGGGCGGATCACCGGCCTTGCGTCTATCCGTTGAATGAGTCGTCGTCAAAATAACTGGCTGCGGAAAGGACGCTCTCACGAGCGATTCCTACGCCGAGCGGGGGTTGAGGGCATTTGCTGGTGGGTGGTATGCGTTGCCGTTGTTCTTCCCCTTCGCTTCACCTCATTCGCACAATACTACTCGAGGCCCTGGCAGGCGGATCAAAGCCTGCCCAATGCTGACTTTCTTCTTTACAGGCCATCGTTTCGGAGCTTGATAGACTCTACAATCTCGGCTGCGGAGGCTTGCGGTAGTACACAAGCGGTTATCTGGGCTCGACTATGGCAGCTTGCTCCGAACAACCTCAGGAAAGGCATGAGTGCGCGAGTCCAACACAGACGAACAGATCACGTGGCAGCGTCTTTTTCAACTTTGGCTGACAGCCAATCATCTCTTTTGGGGGCCACAAGATGTGGCCGACTTTCACTCCGACCTCACTTCCCCATCTCGCCTCGCCATGTTAGACCTCACACAATGCACTTCTTCTCCACCCCGGGGTTCCTCATGCTCGGCTTTTCCTTGGGTCAGCGGAATCCATGTCGGCACAATTTTGTTGCGATCGGCTGGACCGCGAAACGTTGATATTGAAAGGCATTGTGCGTTCTCAATGTAGAAATGCGATGGCACGACTACAGGGAGTTTGCAATGCATATGGGAGGGACCGGCAGATGCCTCAATCGGCCACTGATACTACAGATAAGCCGTCGTGGCATACACTTGCGAAGCCAGGCCGAACACAGCTCACGGCGCTTTGTACGGCTTTGGCAATCGAAGAGGTTCTGGACATTCAAACATGCACCGCAATTTCTATTCGACGCTCTCCATCAAGCCCTCTGAATCCGCAACGACAGACTTGAAAGTCTCGGTCGATCTCGCAACTCCTCAAGCAAACCGCACTGCGCCGCAATCGGCCGCTCCTTATGCTCCGACGAAATTTCCCCTCGACTCACTGCGGTGCTTCCAAATCCAACGCCGAGGCTGTAGCCGCTGTGGCAGGATTCGCTTGCTGCAGTGCGTCTCTCGGGTACCCCTCCAAATTCAGCAATACCGTGCAAGTGTTCGGCGGCTGGTGAGATCCAATAGAAGACTAGGAGAGTAGCAGAGTAAGCGCAGCAAGTCATGAGCCCCACTACAAACGCCGCATATCAAGAATCACCTGCACAGCCCGCCGGAGCGGGCTCGTGCCGCCGCTCAGTTACCAGCCACTTTTCCCTTTTCTTCTGCGCACTCTTCTTTTTCCTTCTTCCAATCCTACTGCATCACTTCCGTCCTTTTCTACCACACCTCCACGGCAAAAGCACGTATCTTGCCTCCCGTGGGCGATCCAAGGCCATAACAACGCCGGTGTTATTGATATTGAGGTTGGCGCACCGAGTACACCGAGCTACTACAGGACTGACCAATCCATAGATGAGGGACACTGACGGTGGTAGAGACGTCTCAACACCCGCGCAGCATCCCTCCCCCGTCTCCTTGCACTTCAAATTCCCGAAAGCGACCAGGCATGCCGTCCACCAGAGCAACCGACCAGGTCTCGAGCGTTGTAGCACTATCTGGTGGGTGCCATGACTGTTGGCGCCGAGATACTGGGTGGTTAGTTACTCACCCACAGTCGTCGCCATACCCTGGCTCAGAGCAGAGCGCAACTCCCCCCCCAATCTGGGCCGGGATGGGGACAGTAGCTGGTGGATTGGCATGCCCGCAACTCATACACTGTCACTTGAGGCCCTGGCAGGCGGCTCAAAGCCTGCCCAACGTTGACTTCTTCTTTACAGGCCATCGTTTTCTGGGCTTTAGGGCTTGGGTGCGGAGGCTTGGATGGGTAAGGGTTGTGCTTTGAGCGGCACACGACACGCAGTCGGGAACACAGAGGTGTCTTTCACCTTTGAGCACGACAGTGGACAATGGGAAGTATTACAAAGGTCTTGACAGACATGAAGGGGCGTCATGGCTTGACAGGAGGATATATTTACGACTAGAGCAGCACGCGAATACGGTGAAACATATGCCTTTTCAAGGTGTCTTGTCAGAATGATATCGTATCAACCCTACACTATCGTAACATCACTCTGTTCCCTGCGCAACCCCAGCGCCCGACCAAGCTGAAGCCACCCAGGGTATCGTCCACACATCCTAGAACACCACCGCAACACCATCATTACTGCATCCCACCTTGCTGTCCGCCACTGCCTCTCTGCAAAGAATGCTGCATTGCGGCAAAATGCGGCGCCAACTGATCCCCACCCTGTCCTCCCCCAAACTGCCCCTGCTGCCCACCACCACTTCCCATCCCACCCTGCTGCATCGCCAAAAACGCCTGATGGTTCCTAAGCGTCGCCATATACTCCGGATTCCCACCACTTGTCCCCACAACCGCCTGACCAGCGCTTTGCGCCTGCTGCGCTTTCATCGCCATCGCTTGGGTGCGAGCGGCTTGTTGGCGGGCGTGTTGGCCGCGAAGGAGACTCTGTGCGGCGGGCGGGAGGGCCGCGACGATGTTTTGGGGAATGTTTTGGTAGCCGTTGTATTGGGCGGAGAGTTGTTGGAGCTGGGCTTGGGCGGAGCGGATTTGCATGGCGCGGTGTTGTTGTTGTTGAGGAGTGAGCTGCTGTTGTTGTTGCTGCTGAGGGTTGTTTTGAGTGCCGTCGCCGTTGACGGCGGTGTTGCTGACGCCATTTTGTTGTTGGTGTTGGCCTTGGTTCATGTTTTGAGTGCCTTGCATGACGCCTGGACTGCCTGCTTGGCCTACGTTGAGTTGCTGTTGTGGCATGCCTTGCTGCTGCTGTTGTTGTTGCTGCAACATGCGTTGCCTCATTTGGGCTTGCTGTTGTTGCTGCACCATCATTGCCTGGCGCTGCGCCATCATTGCAGCGTGTCGAGGGTCGTTGGGGTTGAATTGACCTGCACCCTGGGCTTGAGCCAACAATTGTTGCTGGCGCAGAGCGTGTTGCTGACGGATGTTCTGAATTTGCTCGGCCGTCATCGCCATTTGACCAATGTTTTGACCAGGAGATCCCGCCTGCATGGCGCCTCCTTGACTCGCCGCCATATGCTGCCGTTGGGCTTGAAGCAGACTCCACTGCTCGGGTGTCATGCCCGTTTGCTGTGGAGTCTGCATGTTGATACCGCCCGGTGTGCCCGGGCCTGGACTTGCAAGTGGCATACGCGGAGTTTGCGAGACCTGCCTGTTCCCATTGGGCATGACACCGGCCATGTTCGGCGTGCCTTGCTGCATCTGTGGCGTTCCATTCCGGCTAGCATGTTGTTGTTGGCTGACTTGCCTGGCCATGAGATTGCCATTCGGTATCGCAGCAGAGGTTGGCCGCTGTGGACTGCCAATGCCTTGTTGGCTGGAAGTGGTCGTCATTGGAAATCCATTCTGCTGCATCATTGGTGATGAGTTCTGCATCATCGGCGTCTGGTTTCGAACGACAGGACTCGCCTGAGCCATCGAAGCTTGTTGCTGTTGCTGAAAGTTGAGCTGCTGCTGGTTCATCATCATGCCGTTTTGCTGAGAATGGCTCTGTGCATGTTGCATCATCGCAGCCTGCTGGGCTTGGAGAGCTTGCTGGTTGCGCTGTTCTTGTAGCGCTTGCTGTCGAGCCTGCTGTTGCCGTTGGTTCATCAGCTTGCGTTGACCCTCTGCCTGCGCTGCCATCCTCTGTTGCTGCGCTGCGTTCGCCTCCTCTTGAGCCTTCCGTTGAGCTGCCGCTTGCGCTTCTTCATCCTTCTTGAGCCTGTCCTGTTCCTCCAGCCTCTCCCGGACCATCGTGAGCGTCTTAAACCGCGAGAAGCCGAGAGTTGATGCAGCGCCAGCATTATCGCCTGTGTTGGTGCCGGCCCCCGATCGAGCAGATGGCTTAAGCCGCTCGTCCATGATCAGCATTCTACGCTCTGCCTCTGCAGCTTGAGCATCATCCGCGGCCATTTCTGCTGTGGTCCTCCTTCGAGTCTTTGGCGACGGCGGTGCTGCGCTGTGCAGAGGGTGAGCAAGCACATCCAATGCCTTGTGGTTGTTCAGAGGTTCCAATAGGAGAGGCGGCTCCGTCATAAGGAGTATCTCAGCTTGAAACTGGTACAGATCCACCGGCTCGAGGCACATCTTGCTTTCCTGGCCGGGAGACGACCGACTTGTGCCTATCAGAGGAGTTGGAGGCACAGAGAGGTGTGGTGTCGGAGGTTGTCCACCTCCAGGCGTTGCTCCATCTGCACTTCTTTTTGCACTCCTCATTTCCGAAGCCGGCGTCCGCGCCAGAAGCTCAATCTCAGCATGTCGCGACAACTCCGTGGGCTCCAGGACCAACGTAACGATGCGCGGTCCCTCCTTGCCTTTTCCCTTGGGCTTGCTCTTCTCCGAACTCTCCGCCGCCTCTGCCTCAGCCCTGTCCACCGCTTCTGTCTCCGCAGCCTTCTTGGGGTATGGCACAAATGGCGACGGTGTAATATAGCTCGTGTAGTTGTGCATGGAATATCTGACTTGATCGCCAGCCGCAGTCTCGGTGCGGGCCTTGTCCTTGCCATTCTCTTGACGATGATTGTGCACCTCGACAATCAGGCATCCGTCGTAGAAGGGAACATTGTTCAAGAAAAGCTCCTCTATCATCTGGTGCGGGACCGTCCTGTTCCTAAGGTGGGCGAGGAAGAACTTCATGGGGGAGTCCAGAGGAAAGCTGCCATCCTGGCCGTCGAATTTGAAGTAGTTTTGGTGAAGGTGTATAACGAGAGAGGGTTGCTTTCCGGCGAATTTCTTCAAGTAAAAGTCTTGTGTTTTGACATATGGTTCTTCGAGCTTCCGTCTTTTGGCACTTGTCTCGCCGTTAGTGTCTGTAGGCGCGGCTCTCTTGGTGGAGACATGGTTGAGTCGAGGTCCGTCACGGCGCGCGCGCAGAGGATTGGAAGGGCGCGCGGTGGTAGCGGTGGCCATCGTGAAGGAGTGTATCTCGTCGAGTCCGTAGCGAGCGTGGTGGTTCCGTCGAGTATCGTGGGCTGCGTGCGGATGACGCTCCGCGAGGGCGGCCTCTATGATTGTCGCTTGAGCTGGCGCATGTGTGCCTTTGGTGGTCTGGAGTTCCGGAGAGTAGGAGAGATGTGAATATGGATGGTGAGTCGCTCTGCGCGTCACTCTGGCGGGCTTGCGAATGGCGTAAGGCAGCGAGGTGTTGTAGATCACTACCCCCGTCATGTTATACTTCGCGGCTGTGGGGAGGCCGACGGAGGAGACCGAGTCCGAATGCGAGATTCTTAGTCTAACTGTGAACTTCTTGGCATATACCCAGATAACAACATCAACATTCCCTTGCTCACTGACATGACCACGCTCTACTGGCCGAATGGCACTTGACCTGTGGCTACTCTGTCCAAGCCAGTCTGATATAACAGCAGCTAAGTCGACTGCCCCTGCTCGAGTGGCATTGATCTGTATCGCTTCAGCTAAGAACTACCTGTATACCTGCCAGCTAAGTATGCTCGTTCAATCGCAGGATAATTAGATCAGGACATACTGCACTCCAATGCCGCATCAAGTCACTGAATCTATAGCGAAAGTCACAATGAGATCATCGAGAATCTGCGCCATGGTAATGGCCTTCGACACCGAACTTCATGGCGGACGTCTTACTTTTGTGGCAAGGCCACACATATCCTTCGTGATGGACCGCCAAACTTCAATTATTACCGACTCTGCCGGTCGAACTCTCGACTACCATGGACAAATCGCCGCTTCGGAAGCTGCCAATCGAGCTGCGGTACAAAATATACAAACACGTCCTCACCAAACCTCACAGAATCACCCTCCGGGCCACCAGCTGCTTCCGCCTGCTTCCGTGGCTTCTTCCAGTTCCAATTGCCTACGATGAACCTGCCAAAATCCTCGCCCTGACCACAGTCTGCCGACAGCTCCGCGTCGAGAGCATTGCAGTCTTCCTCCATGAGAACTCATTCTGCGTCGTCACAGAAATCGATAAACCACTCCTCCGCCCAGGCCATCCAACCTTCGCGATTGGAATTACGCGCGCAGTCCACTGGAGCCATTCTAAAGTCGGCCGATGGCTGAACGGCTTCCGTGACGATCTCTATCATTTCCGCAACTTCGAAGTCGAACTCTCTCACTCCGAATACGGCCGTTTCAAGAGAATGCTCTCCATCTACCGCGTCTGCGGAGCCATGTTCTCCCGCATCCAGGCGAGATTCGATGTCTATTTGGTGCTGAATCTCCGTGTGCCATGTCAACATCTCGAATCTCCGCCGGGCTTGGATGATTGGTTCGAGATTCGACTCACCACGAGGGGCGGAGATCACGCAGAGTGAAATGCGCATGAGGCATCAGGTGGAGCGGAATCTGTCGGGTCTCCCGTCCGGCGAGCTGCTATGGCTGCATGCCGACCGTGCCCACGAGATTCACCGCATAAGGTCGTTCTTGTCCTTAATCCAGGCATTTCCTCACTGGTGGCCACGGGCTCGTCAGATCTAACCAACCGTCAGTGTGGAGAAGAATTACAGGAGCCTTCGGGGATTGATCTGCGATGAGTTCGCCTTTACGGCCGAACACTGGTCTTATGGCCTCACCATCATGCACGAATTCGAACTCCGGCTAGATGGCTCAGACGGCCATCTCACGAGTCTGCTACAGCATTTGCGCTGCGAGAGCGTGTGAGCACATACGGCATACGCCTTGCGAGCCGGATTTCAATCCTCAGCCGCAAGGCACTGGCGAGGTGACGGCGATGTGTTTGCTACATCATTCGATTTCGATGCGAAAAAAGTCATCTGCTGTGATCAGGATGGGAAATTTGATTTGGAGGTCGCGAGAACGACGGTTCGGATCCGGGTTGGCCTGAGATTCCATGGTTTCGTTCTACTCTGAACAAGCGAGCTAAGCAGGGACAGAAACTCTAGACCATATTTCAATGCGATGAAACGAAGGGTCCTCCTCGTGAAATGCTCCGGTCGAGCTGATATACGCCGAGCGGCCGGGATTCCCGCCACCGTTCATGACGAGGTCTCAATGTAAAACAACATATATCAACCTGCGCTTTCCTCCCTGTCCAGGAATCTTCATTACACTCAACGATTGTTCAGTGTCCAAACATTCGCGAATAGCAATGAGAGTTCTCTGTCTCCACGGCGTCGGCGGCAACGCGCAGATGTTCGAAGCCCAGACCAATCAAATCACCAGCATCCTCAAGAAATACGGGCACGAGTTCGATTTCCATGATGGACTTATGGACTGTGAGCCGCCAGATGGTGAGCCTGCATACATTCGTGAAAATGCAACAACACCAGAACTGACCTTTCCCAGAACGCATCAAGGACATCTACCCACCTCCCTACCTCGCCTTTTACAAAGCTCCGATCCCTGAAGACGTCGCCGAAGCTGTCGACGTCCTGGAAAGCATCATCGAAGACGACGGTCCTTTCGACGGAATCCTCGGTTTCTCCCAAGGCTGCTGCGTCGCCACATCGCTCATGTTTGAACGACAAAAAGTCAACATCGAACCGCCCTTTCGATTCGGAGTCTACATCGGCGCATCGCTGCCCTTCAACGCCGACGACTTGAGCGGAAAGCGGAGTTGGGAGACCATCACTTCAACAGGGATAGACCCTCAGAATGAGTTCGCTGGTGAACTGGAACTGTTCCAATCGGGCAAGGACTTCCTGATGAGGAACCCGAACACAGTCAAAGAGCTTGTTTGGCTGAGACGGTATCATTCCCAATGGACACCGGATGCGAAGCTTCAGATTCCGATTCTGCATGTGATGGGAAAGGAGGATCAGTATGTGCGGCAGGCGAGAACGCTGGCTTCGATGCATGAGCACAAGTATGATTGTACGATTATTGAACATGATGGGGCGCATGAGGTGCCGAGAGACGGAGCGACGAATGTGAAGATTGCTATGCAGATGTTGGTCATGATGGGGATGATTTGAGGGGCGGAAATGTTCCGTCTCCTCTTCGATGGTCACTCCGATTCAACACGGGAAGATCGAAAACCCGATACAACGGCTGGTTGGGCATTAGACTGGTCTTGGTTTACGAGCCACCGGTCTGATGTCGCAGCTTAGGAACCCAGCTGTGGCAAGGGCATGTCAATGGTCGATTGATGGATATAAAGGTCAGGGAAAGAGGAGGCATCAATGCGACTACATCATGATATGTATACAGTGTCCCGAGGGACAGAGTGAAGTTGGTATCGGCGCCATAGACCAACTCTATGAACATGGCCAAGTAGCGAGAACATGGTTGATGATTGGAGATATTAGCTGCAGAGAAAGACGACGTACACGAAATAGAAGCGAAACAACATTGAACTCATCTTGGGCCATGAGAGAGCTGTGAGCCTGGTCAAGCAGATGATTGGCATGTGTCGAGCACAGAAGGAATTCACAGCAATGGTACTGTTATGCAATGATGGAGCCTTTCTCTACGAACGACGCCGCTTTCGCTCTCCAGGTTGCGAAGATCATCGTCAGAGACATTTACTTGACATCTAGAAAGGTGCAAAAGTCATGCTCTGAGACCCTCATTCACTCTGGCTGCGCTAGCGCTTCATGTTGCCGTCACATGAAGCTTGCGAGGACCTTCCAGAACTTCGTCAATCTCAGCAGTGCTCATCCTTCTCAGCAATCTCGCTCACATGCTACTGCAGTTTACTGCAGAAGCTAATCTGACCAGCTCTGCACAACGCTCCGCCATTATCCAAGACCGCAGCTTTGCGAGCAAAGCCATCAATCATGCCGGCTGAACCAGAACCGAAATCAAAGGCGAAACCAACTCGGCGTCCACTACAAACCCTCACCAGCAGCAAAGTGAAGCCTACAAAGAAGAAGGTCCCCAAACCACGATCACCTCCGCCCCGAAACGCCCCAAACGCTCTCGCCCATCTCAACAACCTCAATCAGATCATCGAGTCCGAACTCGCCTTTTGGATGAAATACCTCGAAGCCCTCCCCTCCATCTCCTTCGAAATCCTCACGGCCGCCGAAACCACCCCACAAATCCGCGCCTCAGCTCTTATCCGCATCCTCGAATCCCTCCCTCTTCGCCACTCAGCGCTTCAAGCAATCTACGCCGATCCGGACATCGAGCCTGTGATCCTACCCGGCGCTTGTGAAGAGCTCCTCGCTGTTCTGAGGGCCGATGCGGCCGAGGATGAGACTGCAGGCGCAGATCACGAGAAGAAAGTGTTCGCGGGAAAGAATTTTCGGATGAATGTGTTGGCGCAGGAGACGGAGGTGAATGCTTTGGAGGAGGCGAGGATGGAGGAGCTGAAGGAGCTGTTGGGACTGGTGGAGATGTTGAGGATCGTGGGGAGTGAGGGGCGGTTGGGGGATGGGGAGATTAGGATTTTGATTGAGGCGATGGATGAGGCTGGGTTTAGTGGTGGGCAGGCGGGTGGAGAAGGGTGACGGCTGGGTGAGAGGGATACGCAGTGCCGAGTAGGATATCGCTGTATGAAGGCGGAGCTGCTTGACGAGCTCTGTTCGAGGCTCTTTGAGTTCTTCGTGTCGATTTTACGAATTTCAAAGCCGGTCTCTACTGGTCTCCAGATGTCAGTCTGTGCGAACGTGTGGTGCACATCGTCTCGATACAACGGCCGATGGTCTACTCCACTGGTGAGACTACGTTTGCAGTCTGTGAAATCGAAGTGAGGCTATGTCTTCGAAATACATCTTGAAAACGGCCCGAGGATCTTCCTTGTGAGCTCGAGTATCTATCTTCTGGTGTAGACAGAAAGGTGTCTACATACTAGCATCAGGTCGTTTGACCGGTCGGAAGCAGGCACTTTCGACGCATTGCCGACTTTGACGCGGAAGCTGTCAATCCGACTCAATGGCATAATGTGGCGGAAGAGTCCATGCGATCTCCGTGTCGACTCTGCTCGTGCCTGCCACTCCGGTCTCGACCAGGCTGAGCGCGATGTGCCCCAAGGCATCATCTTTGCACACAATGTTCCAGTTCCGTAATTTACTCGTCGTCGTCGTCCTGGACCACGAAGGGATTCGCAATTTCCTCGCTTCCATCTAGTGGCGAGATCAATACCAGTAGTGTGCCGCGGACGACAAGTAGTCCGAGAGAACGAGAGCTTGTGTTACCCTCATCATCTAGATAAAAGTCAGTATGCTGATCCGGCCCGCAGTGGCGCTTTGAACCAACCTCGTGTCATCTCCTTGACATGATCCAGGACCAAGTTCATAAGTTGATCGTATCCCTTCAGCGTACCCGTCACTGCAGCCAATTGGTCAGATGTGGCAGGTAGCTCAGTCTTCTCGTATCACTCACCCTCTCGACCACCGTTGAACTTCACATTGATGTCCTTGTCCATGTACTTGGACAGGTCGAGAATATTTTCCTTCTTGCGCTCGCCTCCCGCAACATTGCTTCCACCACGTCCACCGCGATCTCCACCACCACGGCCTCCACGGTCGCCACGACCTCCACGCCCACCTCTGAAGTTTGCGCGCTCTGACATGATGTGCTGTTGTGTTGTTTAATTCGACGAAGCATCCCACGCAACATGTCGTTTGCCAATAAGCGGACTGTTGTTTTAGAGTTCACTTGCTTACTCATGCAGAGCTACCCGGCTATGGAATCTGGCGGCGGAGCGAGCTCACGAGATGACGAGAACGGTGTCATTGATGGTGTGAACAATATCAGCGGTCTCGTCGCCATGTCTTTGCAATTTCGCGCCTGATGGTATGACAAAGTAACATCTGCTGGCTCGCGGGAAGCGGGACACGCGACGCCGCCGCGGACGGGTGTTCGGAGAGTTAGGTAAGGCTCCAACCTGGAAGCGCGGACTCGGAGGTGTGGGCGCAACTTGGGGACGGCGGCGCTCCACGCCCACAGCCAGCCGTCTTCTCCCCCGCCCTCTCTCCTCCCTCCTCTCTCCTCCTTCGTCCCTCCACCCCAACACCACATCATGCGATAGCCATGGACTCCGCGACGACACCGATCGATGTCTCCGCCTCCGCCGCGAAGCGCAAGCGGAGTCCCTCTGTGGGTGCCAATTCCGCGCCGGCGGCGAAATCGGCAAAGACCAGCAGCCAGTTGAGCATCAACTACCTCGCCCGTCAATCACAAGAAGACCTACCACTCATCAACAAGGACGACACGCTTCAAAATTTGCTGCAACTCTTATCCGCCTACGGCAACGTACTCGACCGCCATGAGTCGTTGGCATCGAACCTGGGCGCACGTCCACTGGGTCCTATCTTGATCAAACGCTTCGAACGCTGCTTTGAGTCTCCGCCGAAAATTGTAGCTTCCCATTCGAAGGGTGCTTCTGGCAATTCCGACGACACCTCGCACCAGATCACGTGGCTCGAGGTCATCGAATTCGCACGATCACATCCTGGGCAATTCACACTGAGCACCTTCTCTGAAGGCAGGAGGGTCTGCCAGTTCTACTATCCCCAGAAGCAGCTGCGGGTGCAGATCTCCGAAGAAGACTTCCTGTTCATCAACAGTGGCCGTTGTCAAGAGTTGATTCCACCGTTACCGATCTGGGAGGATGAAGAGAAGGAAGTGGGCACTTGCGATGTGCTGGAGGCAAAGCTGAGAGAGCTCACAAACGCGGCGGATATGGTTGCAGCTCGGACAAGACAGCTCAGTCACCGTCTGAAAGGACGCAGGGCTGCCATACTGGAGAGGAGGGCAGAGGGAGGCAGCGGCACATCGGCGAAAGTCAATGCATTGCAGACCACCACTGCGCCCACGTCAGCGTCGTCTCCCAATTCGGGCTTCGTTGCTGTCAACTCTGGAGATACAAACGGCCGCGCAGTGCAACCCGCTGTTCCCACTGTCGAGCCAGCTCTCGGAACGAATGCTGCGGTTAGAAACGAGCTTCTTCGACACTTCGAAAGCCTCCCGCACAACCAAGGCCAAGGTCGCGCGCAAAGCCGCCATTCTGTCGTGACAGCTGCTGACCTACACGGCGTTCGACCGAGCGATGCGACTGCCGCGACGCACGACAGAGCAATCTCAAACGCGTCGTCTTTGTCTCCTGTCCCACCGAACTTACTTCTGAACGAGTCGCTCACGCACTCGACCTTCACAAATAAGGCGACCTACTCCAGCAGCCAAGTCAACACTTATGCGCACCGGCCGTCGTCCAGCATGGGCCACAACAGCTACAGTGGAGGTCACGCACCCCTCAAGCACAACTTCAGTCGTCCGCTTCCACCCGCGCTTGAAAGCAGCCAGCCTTTCAGACCACTATGCCAAGCTCACATGGATGCCTTACCTCGAGGCGACCGTGTCCTGCCGCCTTGTGATAGATGCAGACGTCTGCGCATGGACTGTATCAAGAACCTCACATCATGCGCAGGCTGCACCCGAAAACATGCCCGTTGCCACTGGAGGGATGTCAACCGCGACGAGCTTGGCGCATTGGACCATCTGATGGATGCTGCCTATCCTGGATCCGCCTCTTCGCCGACCCATGATAATGGCTATGGCCATGACGAGCCAGAAGAGGAGAGTGATGACGATGAAAGCAATCCATTGGAAGACCTCGAGGCGCTCGGCGAGAAGGAAGAGCAGGAAAACCAGATCCGCGAAGATGAGGAAGGGCTGCGCAATGCTCGGGAGTTGGCACGACAAGGATTTGAAGACACTGTGCGGCCAGTAGAGGCCGTGCCAGAAGATTCGGTCCCGAGCGGCACCGATGCTGCTCCACTGGAAGGCGATCGCTCGACTCATGTCAATGGTACCTCAGGTACCAGCGATCACAACCCAGAAGATGCCACAGAATCGATCGAGAGCGATCAACTCCACATTGCAGGGAGCGGCGCCAGCGGCGAAATGAAGGATTCGCCCAACGATGTGACGAAGCGGCACAATTATGACCCTGTTCATGATGGAGAGGCACAGCACGATGCGACGTTGCAGAAGGCTACGATCGAGACGGCAGAAATCAAGGCGGCTCCAAACCACGGTGGCTTCCGAGCCGTCAACGAAGTGTCGAGAGATGGCAACTCTTTTGTGAATGGGAATGGATGGCGGCCATCATGACCGAGAAACCAATTGATCGGACATTGTACAGGACCCTTAGGTATCGTACACGAAGTATAGACATACGTTCAAAACGAAACATTCTACGCAGGGCCCTTCCATCAAGCCTCATCTAGACAATGCACTTTTCAACTGACTCCATTGCTACATATGCTGTGCGTGCAGCACCTGAGATCACTGCATGTTTGATCACCAATGCAGCGGAAGCAGAAGTACGGTCTGGAATGTTTACATGTTGTGTGATGGTTTCGATTGACGCGCATCTACAGACCCACTATTGACCAAGAGCACTGAGCACCCCGGATTCATCGCCACAATCCCGATGCAGTACAGTGGAGCGACATTCCATGGAGTTCAAGGAATTAATTGTGACCTCGCCGTATCGGAGGATTTCTACGGCGTGACATGATCATGAATCAACTCAGGGCACGTCGGCTGCTTCACCGTACCAAGCGTCTGGCTTTGGAGCCTGGTGATCTGATGTTCACAAGAGGTGGGGTCCAAAGTCATCGATACTGACACCTCCGTCCACTGGGACGACGACGATCACAGCATAATTCTCCGCGACGATCATACTTCGTGCAACGGCATCACTGCTGAAATTTCAGACGCACAGCTGGACCAATTTCTCACCATGGAAGGTAAATGTCTGGAGCATTCTTTCATACTCCGCATCAGATATCTGTGCGAGTGCGACGCATATAGCTCGCTCGATGAGGTCGGCAAGGGTCTAGAGCGAGACATTCGCTGGTTACTGTAGGAGTGGCAAACAGAGTACACTGGACGAGCCAGCTCCACTTCGCGGCTATGACCACGACCCACGCCGGGTCTCTCATTCTTGGCGTATGCGCTCGATGAAACAGAAAGCCAAGTGTGCAGGTTGGCAAGGACGATGGGATACAGGCATTTGTCTACTGGAGATCAGGGACGAGGCGCAGTAGCGCCTTCGACGACCAAAGACTCGCTGGATTGAGGTTGGAGTTCCCCATCCTCCTTCAGGCGAAGCTCACATGCATGTACTCTTCTGGATGCTGGGACCGATTTCCGACGGGTAGATACAGCCACGACGATCTGGGACACGGCGAGCGCGGCTAAAACGTACGGGAACTGCAGTTGCCCGTGGCGTCAATCTTGAGCCGATTCCAGCTTTTTTGAAATGCGATGCTTCGTATATTGTTGATGATACCGCGCAATTCGCTTCGAGGTACATGCCAGGAGCCTGTCGCTACGACCTGCAGCATCGCAATTCCAACCAGTTCCCGGATCGGCGTGCCCTGTACCCTGTCGACTCTTGGACGTCGTGTAACACGAGGGCCTACAATTTGCGCTCTCCACCAAGAAGACCAACTACCCGGGCGAGGTGCCAGAGATCCGTCAGGCTCGCGTCCCCAGAGTTCTGGTAGGATGGCGTTACACGAAGACGCCGTTCAACGAGCCCATGACTGGCTTCCGGGCACTGGCGTTGACATCTGCCACTGTCCGACGGATGCGTGATGGCATGGCATGGCAGCGTGGCGTTTACCATTCGACGATGTAACGACATCAATCGAGAACGATGCAGAAGCCCGTTCCCACACCAAGCCACCAACGACGGAGGTTTTGCGGCGCATGTCGATGGTATCGATGCTGTTGTTGACGACTGAGGGAAAGAATGAAAGACCCACTTGATCGAGATGGCACCAGTCGAATAATCAGTGCCCATGCTACACAGCATCACTATGCACCATTGCCGTCTTCCCGAGTATTGTCGATCGCAGGCTGGTGATGATGCGCAATCCGACTGCCCCGTTGGGTCCAATCGTTGCTCGATCATTTTTGGAACCAGTCTGTGCGTCCGTTGAATATGCCCTGGGTAGCATCTATCGCAGACCGCCTTTTGCTCAATCCATCTTCATTGATCATGATGATATGGGTGGAAGATTTTCACGCTCGCTCGAAACCATGTCGGTCGTTCTGCCATCTGTCTGGTTGGCGATCTCACGCCTCGATCTTGCGGCGCATCGACATCTATCGCTGTCGTTGCATTCCATCGTTGTGGCGGCGCGGCCGCTGAGGTTACAACGGCCATACCACCCTCTCTGCTCGACCCATCCTTTCGGGTTCGACTTGTGCCTGAGTAAGAGAGCCTCACAGTGACCCTGAAAACAGTTGAGCTGCATACTTATTCTCCGCAAGGCCGGCCACACATTTCTCCTCACACCCTCTCCATTCCAAACGAACCGCTTTCTGAAGGAGCAGGACGGCATTTCCTCACCCCTTGCGCAACACAACAATCCATACTCTCGTCTTTTGGGAATTACGCCTCATCGAGCCTGATCGCTGCGACTCAAGGCGCGACTCGCTTGTACCTGGCATTTCGAGGCCGCATCTCACTGTTGCGACGCTGGGGCCAGTGATCGTGCCGTGTGCACCACCCTCGCCCTCCATACCCTGACGTCTTCTGGTTCGTCGATGCTACCTGGCCGACGTCGAGCAGCCTAAACGATGCGGTTCCACAATGGTGAGTGAATCAAGCCTCGTTGTTAAGATGATTAAGAGTCCATGCCTTTCCCTCTCATCCCTATCTTGTCAACACTACGCACCCACACCCACACAAACGCATAGTATACACGAATTTTTGGCTGCCCTCCTGTCCTGCCTCCCCTTTGTTGGTTGGTCATTTGCAATTGTGAGCACTGGTGGCGATGTGGCGTTCGTGTCTTGCATGCCTGGATAGGGCATACAATGCAGTCGACTGCCACGATGCTGGAAGACCTTGCTGACCGTCGTTTGCAGAGGTCGTCAAAATGTCATCAAACACCACTCCAACTCGCCGTGGACCATCGGTACCACAACTCGACACTCGCGCTCAGAGCTCATGGCCTCATACCCCGACGCCCTCAGGACAGAACTCAAGACGGCCATCGTGCACTTTCTCCGCCATGTCTGACGCTTCTGGATCTGGTTCATCGTCGATTGCCAGCTACTCGCAACCTGCCACGCCGGTGCAGTCGATGCATCAGCAGCACGAAAGCTATTCCCACCACTGGTCTGATCATCCTGATGGACAAGGCATGATTGCGTCCAGCATCCCAGAAGGCTGCACGCTTAACACCCTTACTCCTCAGATGTTCAGCTCGTCCTTCAGGCATCCTCTATCCGGCGTTGAATTGGTGAATACTTGTTCTACCGCAGGTACCGCGAGCGTCAGCGATTCATTCGCAATGCCGCATCTGCAGTCACCAATGCATGATGCCTGGTCAACTCAACAAGCCCCAATGGCCTTGAATATGAGCATCAACATGGGGTTCGGTCGAGAGTCCGTCTCATCGATGTACGCCAATTCACCCGCAGCAATGCACACTGGCCTCGAACCGTCTCCTTTCAGCAACTTTCCCGGACCTCCGACGACCATGTACGCACAGCAACAGGTCGTCGTGCCATCGCAGATCAATCCACAAGACGACTACCGAATGAACGACTACCCAGGCTACACCGGTCCGGAGGATACCACAGACGTCTACCATACCAGCTTCAACTCCAGCCAACCATCCTTCAACAACGGCTGGGTCGACGTCGGCCCACCCAGTCCCGACGCAACCCACTTCTGCCAAGAAGAAGACGATGGCTTCATCCCCGTCAAAATCGAAACCTCAACTCCTCCCGCGCGCATGCTATCCTCCCACCTCCGCTCCCGTCCCAATCAGCCCACAGTCCGACGCAGCAACTCCCGCAAAGCCAGTCGCAACAACAAAGCCTCCGCCGCCTCCCGCGCCTGGCACACCCACGAAGCGCACGGCTTCCACGTCGACTACAAAGGCGTCCCCTGGACTTCCGGCGGCTACGACGCTCAAGGAAAACTGCGTGTCGCGCCTGCCGAGCAGAAGACTACCCAGGTGAACATCTGCGACCACGTCTTTCCGGACGGGAGGACTTGCGGCGGTAAGTTTCGACGCACGGAGCACTTGAAACGACACGAGAAAATGCATTCCGATGTCAGAGAGTTTGGATGTCCGGTTCCAGGATGCAAGGCTGCGGTCAAGGGTATTGGCCGATCGGACAATGCGAGTGATCACTTCAAGACGCATCTCAAAGCGGACAAGAGTGGTAAAAGAAACAAGCATTGTTCGTTTGAATACCTGGAGAGATTGATTCTGCAGAGCTACGATGATCGGAAGAAGGCGGATAAGATTCTGAATAAGCTGAGGGCGTGGTATCCGGGACATTTGTTGATCGAGCGGGAGGCAGAGGAGAAGGAGAAGAGGGAGGGGAGGGTGAGCACGAAGAAGGGCAGGCGTTGAGGTCTTGAGGACTGGTGGGTGGACTGATTGGTATGGACGATATGGGCGGCGGACTTCGGCAACACGGCAACGAAAATGGTATGGAAGGACATGGGTCGACGGCACTCGATACCGAACGGTCGCAACTAATGGGAATCATGAAGGCTGGGCTGGGAGGAGGACTTTGCGGATCATTTCGGCTTATACCCCACGGCAGGGAATGTTGGAGCAGGCGGAGTTTTTGTGTTTGGAGGAAATTCGAGCATGTCGGCGGTTGGATTTGCTATTCGCATCTGGGAAGGTAAACTCTCCGCTGTCGCATCTGGGAACGGAAACGGCTGGCTTGTTGAATCATTTCGGGAACCTTGTTTGTATCAGAATAATTAGTGTAGTATCATCGGGCACGAATGGGAGGATAGGGATGCATGGAGTCGAATTGGTCGGTGCGGAAGGATGGATGGATGGATGTAAGCTGTATCTGTACATGTGACCGCTCTGCATGTTCTTCCTCTTGCTGATGCTCAGCTCATCATCGCCGTGGTCCACCACGACCTGACTGATGAGGTCTTTGGGTCTATCACTCGGCAATGTGATTGCCCTTTGACTGCCTGGTATCATCCGTCGCGAGTAAGGCACTCACTTCCAGCGTCTCTGCCTGATGCTCACGTTGCGAACGGGGCATTCCGCTCAATTCCAACTGTGCTGTACCACATCGGGACGGTCGCACATCTCCTGACACCTCCAACGACAAGTGAAGTGGACCTCGAAGATGAGGCTGAGGCACGGTGGAGATGTGTGTGATGTAACCCGCGCAAGTCCGTTCGGCGGAACAGGGACCGCCGGTTGGAATCCGGTTGCTAATAATCGAGGTCCCAACCAGCCAAGGACCTGCACGTGTCAGAGCGACGCTCGCATGTTTGCGCTCACTGCATCGGTCCGGAGTCCGCAAATGTCACAAACATCATTGATGAGAGAGGAGGAGTGTAGAGGGAGGTGCGATTTAACGTGAAAAGGCTTGAACCTTAATGTGGAGTTCTAGACGGCATGAGCCAAACCCTTTTGAGCGCGGATCCGTCAAAATTCTCGACACGTGGGCTGTCGATATCGCGTGACGCGCAGCGTGGGAAGTTGGCAGAGTCATGTGGTGACTTTACGGTAGCATTATTCTGATAATCTGGTATTGTACAATCAAATCCTATTTCCCTGTTCGGTCACGGCTCCAAGCGTTCCTGCCATCAAAAACGGTCTAGGCCAGGCACTTGCCCACATCTTATCGCAACGTTTAACTTTACCCCCCCCCCCCCCCCTCCCCCCCCCCCCCCCCATCGACCACGCGACTTCACTTCACAGACTTCCCTGCGACCTCACCTTCGTCATTCCGCACAGGCAGACCGACGAACCGCGCTCGCGACACTCACCGTCCATCTCCCCGCCTTCGAGTTACACCTCTGACTTGACCGCATCCTTCTGATATGCCTCACTCCGAGGCGCCTTCACCAATGAATCAAGACGCCATGAAACCTGCGCCGCGGCAAGCAGCATCACCGAGCTCATACCTTGGCATCCGGAGGTCCGCGTCTCCTCAAACAACTGAGGCTCCCAAATGTACGTCCGTCCAGTTGCTCACCGCACAGGCAGTCTCCACACACATGCATTTGCGCCCATCATCAGTCCTTTTCTGGCTGTGCGCGCATGAACCGCTAATTGTCACGCGCAGCTGTTTCAATCGCGCCACATGCAGAGACCATCTCGCCTTTGCTGCTGGGCGGTCAGAAGAGTTACGAAGATCTTCCCAACTTGGGTGAGCTGCGGAGACCTCGAGTTAAGAGCGCGAGGGATCTGAGGCTTTCCGGGAAGCCCAACGTGACCTCCAGCCCTGCTTTGAATGCTACCCTCGATGGATCCTCGGTTTCTCACGAGAATCAATCGACTGAGAATCTGAATGATGTCGATGACTTTGAATCCCTGGTTGATCAGGTGTCTAGCTGGATCAAGGAAAAGCGAGCCAAACGAAGCCACCGTAAGGCCAGTCGAAAGGCCAAAGATGATAGCGCACCAGCCAGTCCGACCTCAATGGTCCCCGTTGATTCTGTCAATGGGAAAGAGCCTCGCCCAAGGCGCGGATCAAACGCCTCGGACGAGTCACTCGACTTGGAGCGACTTGAGCGCATCGTGAAGCAGACATTGCATCTCAGGCGCTCCTCCTCGCGGAAGATACCAACCTTCAGACGTAAGTCATCCGCTCGCAAGCTGCTTAGGAAGCAGTCCAGCGCCTCGGATACAGAATACTTTGAGGGAGATGTCGTCGTGCCGACCTGCGATGTCGTGCTTGACAATTCGAAGACTCTGTCCTACACAGGTGGTGCGTCGGACGTTTCTGACGAGTCCGGTGAGGAGGAACTGAAGCGTGTTGCCTCCGTTCGTGACCACGATGCGTGGTCGAGGTTCAAATTCGAGATTGTGCGCCTTTCCCACACGCTGCGCCTGAAGGGCTGGAGGAAAGTGCCTTTGGAAATGTGCAATTCGATTGAGGTTCAGCGTCTCAGCGGAGCGTTGACGAATGCAGTATATGTGGTGTCTTCTCCAGAAGATCTGCCGCTGCAGCAGAAGGAGGACGGGACCACACCGAACCCTCCGCCAAGACTGCTACTACGAATCTACGGCCCTCAAGTGGAGCACTTGATTGATCGTCAAGCGGAGCTTGCCATTCTTCAACGCCTGGCCAGGAAGCGCATCGGACCAAGAATGCTCGGAACATTTGCCAATGGCCGTTTCGAAGAGTTCTTCCACGCAGAAACTCTCACACCTGAGGATTTGAAAGACCCCAGCACCAGTCGACAGATCGCAAAGCGCATGCGCGAGCTGCACGACGGTATTGACCTGCTGGATCAGGAACGTGACGATGGTCCTTTCGTGTGGCGCAACTGGGACAAATGGTTGCAGCGAGTCGAGCAGATCGTCACCTGGATGGACTCACAAATCGCCGCACAGGACCCAGACACTAAGCCGACGGGATCGAAGGCGTGGATGCGCCGTGGCTATATCTGTGGAGTGCCCTGGCACCAATTCAAGGCTGTAGTCGAGAAGTATCGCACCTGGCTGAAGGCGCAATATGGCGGTTCTAAGCACATACGCGAGCAGCTCGTCTTCGCCCACAACGACACCCAGTACGGCAATATCCTCCGTCTCGTACCGGCCGGCGAGTCTCCACTGCTTCTCCCATCCAACAGCCACAAGCAACTCGTCGTCATTGACTTTGAGTACGCCAGTGCGAACACGCCTGGTCTCGAGTTCGCCAACCACTTTACCGAATGGTGCTACAACTACCACGACAAACGCAAACCCTACGCTTGCAACACCAATACCTATCCGACACATGAAGAACAAGACCGCTTCATCCGCGCGTACGTCCGCCACCGCCCGCAATTCAACGCCGCCAATGACACTCCTAGCATGACGCCGGTCGGCACCCCGGACTCCGCTCGTCCGGCGGACCTCGCCCGCCGCTCAACGACTAGCATCTCCGACTTTATGCTCGACGCCCGCGTCCCAACTGGATCATCTTCCACCAACCTCGCCCAAGAGGCCGCTAACAAAGCCGCTGAGGATGCCGAAGTCAAATATCTCATGCATGAAACCCGCATGTGGCGCCTCGCCAACACGGCGCAGTGGGTCGCCTGGGGTATCGTGCAGGCGAAAGTTCCTGGCATGCCGCTCTTCGATCCGGATTCTCCAAACTCGGAGCTCACACAGGGCGAAGACGTGGCGAAGGAGATTCTGGGCGAGGATGGGTTGGTGATGCCGAAGGAGAAGGACGGAGAGGAGCAGGATGAGGAGTTTGATTATCTTGGGTATGCGCAACATCGGGCCATGTTCTTTTGGGGGGATGCGTTGCAGTTGGGGCTTGTGGGAGAGGAGGAGTTGCCTGAGGAGGTGAGGAGCAAGGTCAAGACTGTGTTGTACTAGGGACAGGGTAGAATAGAACTGGCTGGGACCGGTCATGGAGGCATAGAGAGAGAGAGAGAGAGACAATGAAAACGTGAAAACCTCGACGTATGTTCTTTCTGCTTCTCCGCGTGGCCGTGAATGTGAGGAAAGCTTTGTCGATTGTTCGCGTAAAGATCGAAAGACATCGCATGAGAGCGAATCTCAAAAGAGGAGAGAGCAGTCCCCGGAGAAATGTCTCCGCGGCCAAAGAGGCACAGGAAGCAGAGGCGAGAGAAGTGAGCGATACCATTGGTAAATCAGATGCAGCTGAGGAAAGCACATAATGGCCACTGCGTTACTGCTGATCATCAACTCTAGAGGCCTATACGCACGTATTAAGAAAAGATCTGCGATGAAATCCACTTGCCACATTCTAATCCGTCCGGTTCGCTCCGGGCCGGCAAAACATCGGCGTTCGACCCGATTCTTCCTGACCTGAACTTTTTTGTGAACGCCGATCGCACATCTCCACAAAAGCTCTCAACATCCACCGTTCACAATGGTCGTTGACGATTTGATCACCACGCTCTCCGACTCGGACGTCTCGGACGAGGAAGTCGAAGAAGAAGTATCCGAACCCGTCGCCGCTCCCAGCAAGAAACGAAAGCGAGAAGTCAAAGAGCAGTCCGCCGTCAAGAAACAACGAGAAGACAAAGACGCAGATCTCGACTCCGACTTTGAGTTTGAGAATGAAGGTGGAGATGCGGCGTTGGATGATTTGGATACTTGGGCTTTGAGTGCGGATCCTGCGAAGGAGTTGGGGAGTATTGAGGCTATTGTTGCGCGGAGACGACCGAAGGGTGATGGGGAGAAGAGGAAGGAGGAGGTAGAGAGTGAAGAGGAGGAGGAGGAGGAGGACGACGATAGTGAGGATGAGGGGATTGGAGCGGATTATGGAGAGGAGGGTAGTGAGGAGGAGTTCTCTACGGCGATCAGTTTTCAGGACGGGGAGGATGAGGATGACGAGGGTCGGGATGCCGAAGAGCAAGGCGACAGGGGAAATGAGGAAGACGAGGACGATGGAGATGAAGTGACAAAGCATGTTCCGCACCCGGACGATGTGGCTGCGGAATCAGGTTCAGAACATGGCGAGGACGCTGTGGAGACTGAGAAGCGCAATGCATTTTTCGCGACGGACAGCGAATCGAAGAATGCTGCGCCTGGTGCTACTGCCTTTTCCACGATGAACTTATCAAGACCGATCTTGAAGGGACTCGCGGCCGTCGGGTTTAACACACCTACACCCATCCAAGCAAAAACCATTCCAGTCGCCCTGGAAGGCAAGGATCTGGTCGGAGGTGCTGTCACTGGATCTGGTAAAACGGGTGCCTTTCTCATCCCAATACTCGAGCGTCTGCTATTCCGCCCAAAGCGCACTGCCACGACCCGCGTGGTCATCCTCATGCCAACCCGTGAATTGGCGCTGCAGTGTTTCGCCGTAGCCAAGAAGCTCGCTAGCTTCACGGACATCACATTCGGGCAAGCAATTGGAGGCCTCAACTCGCGCGAGCAGGAGAAGCAACTGAAACTTCGTCCGGACATCGTCATTGCCACGCCTGGTCGATTCATCGATCTCGAGCGCAACTCGGCCTCGTTCGCCGTCTCCACCGTTGAGATTCTCGTTCTGGATGAAGCCGACCGTATGCTCGAAGAAGGGTTCGCCGACGAATTAAATGAAATCCTGAACAAGATCCCCAAATCGCGACAGACCATGCTCTTCTCCGCGACCATGACTTCCAAAGTCGACGACCTGATTCGTGTTGGTCTGCAGCGTCCCGTCCGCCTGCTGGTCGACGCGCAAAGACAAACCGTCTCCGGCCTCGTGCAAGAGTTCGTCCGTCTCCGACCCGGCCGAGAGAGCAAGCGCCTGGCATACCTCATGAACCTCGCCGAGTCCGTCTACACCGACCGCGTCATCGTCTTCTTCCGGCAAAAGAAAGAAGCCCACCGCGTACGAGTCATCTTCGCCCTCTGCGGCCTCAACGCGGCCGAACTCCACGGCAGCATGTCCCAAGAACAGCGCATCAACGCCATCGAATCCTTCCGAACCGGCAAAGCCAACTACCTCCTCGCCACCGATCTCGCCTCGCGCGGTCTGGACATCAAAGGCATCGAAACCGTCATCAACTACGAAGCGCCGCAATCCCACGAAATCTACCTCCATCGCGTCGGTCGCACAGCCCGCGCCGGTCGAACCGGTCGCTCCTGCACTCTCGCCGCCGAACCCGACCGAAAAGTCGTCAAAGCGGCCGTGAAATCCGGCAAAGCCCAAGGCGCCGTCATCAAACAACGCACCATCGACCCCTCCGACGTCGAGGCCTGGCAAACCCGCTTGGAAGCTCTGGAGCCAGAAGTCGAAGACGTGCTCCGCGAAGAGAAGGAGGAGAAGGCCCTGCAGCAAGTCGATCGTGACCTCACCAAAGCCGACAATATCGTCAAATACGAGGCGGAAATCAAAGCGCGACCGCGCAAGACGTGGTTTGAGAGTGAAAAGGATAAACAGGCGAGTCGGGATAAAGGTTTCAGTGCGTTGAATGGACCCGCGGACGAGGAGGGCAAGAAGAAGGTGAAGAAGGGGAAGTTGAGTAACAAGGATAAGAAGAAGTTGCAGGATAAGGACGATCGGGCGGCGGGCGCGATGTGGAAGAAGAGTAAGAGTGCGACGGTGGCGGGCGCGGAGAAGAGTAGTGGGAAGTCGAGGGACAAGGTCGCGAATAAGAACAAGTCGAAGTCGAAGGCGAGGGGGAAGCCGAGGAAGTAGTTTTGTATACGGTATGTATTCGAGAGAAGTCGCCTATGTGGTGATCTCTCCAAGAACTTTTGGCACACGACGGATCTCCCCTCCGACCTGTTTCTGGCCGTGCCAAAGGAATGAGAGTACCCTCAACATGAAAGGAGTCTGGTGCTTCTTTGACCCTGCAAAACTGCTGACAGAAACATCGAAAAGAATGAAAGCAATAAAGCAAGAGAGCAAGAAACATGCGCTCGCGTGTGCCGTGTCCATTTCCAGGAAAAGCGCCATGGCCATCGCTGCGAGAACAATCCGAGCGAACCACTCTGCCGTCTGAAAGGCATGCATCCACCGGTCGAAGGCTTCCCATCGCCGTGGACGTCGCGCTATCGTGCAAAGAGTTCCCGGCTGCAGTCAGGCGAGTGTGGTGACTTTCCCTCTTTTTTTTTTTTTTTTTTCTTTGTCCAGCGCTATGATAGTTTGCGGTGATCCAGCGAATGTGGCCGCCATAGAAGTTGGGCTCTGCTTTCCAGGAAGTAGTAATGCGCCGGCGCCGAACTCTAGACGTTGAGCGGTTTTCGAGGTTATGGGGTTGATGCAAGAGGAGGAACGGTCGACAACGACAAGTTGGCGAGAGTTCCCCAAAGTCGAGACACCGTGGTGGCCACCAAATTCAACTCCAAACCCACCCCAATACACTCACCTGACTGTTCACAGTCCGTTGCCACCAGACAGGGGTCAACTCGATCGAATCCAGGAAGCATCCGATTCTGAACTCATCGCCTCTGAGTAGCAGGTGCAGAAAGTCCGCCTGAATAAAGTCCAGACCCGCGATGTTCGCCTCCGCCTGCTGCTGCATACGTTGCATAGTCTCCGCTAGCTCTTCGCGAGCCAGCGACACGTTGCTACCGCCGTGAAAGTGCAGCTCGAACCACGCGTCCATACCGGCGATCAAAAACGGAGAGCTCGGGATTCGGAATCCGAGGGCCATCTCTCCGATGTGGGCGGAGTAGACGCCTGCGCAGACGCGGTACATGGTGATCATATGAGAGAGGAGTGAGATGTTGCAGAAGTCCAGTTCGATGGTGAGATTGCCGTGGAGAAACCGCAGGTCATGGCGGAAATTGCAGAGCCAGCGGCCGAGTTGGTTCCTGACCCATATGAGGCGATTGGTGGAGTCGACGCTGAAGAATGCGCCAGGAAGCGCGTCGCCGGGTTGGCTGACGAGGGTGAAGGTGTTGTGGCCGAGGAAGATGTGGAGGCTCTCTGCGCGGAACTTACGGCAGACTGTCGTGAGGGCGAGGACGTTGGCGTGACGAACGTATGGGATTGGACCTGGGACGAGGAAGGGAAGTCGGCTACCTCTCCACTGACCGTGTGCGACGAGCTTCAGAGGGTAGGGGTGCGTGAGGGCGAGTTTGTAGATCATGTTGCGGATCTCGAGGGTCAGCTTTTTGAATGGCGAGGCTTTGAGGGCTGCTTCTGGGGGCAGCCTTCGACGTGGTGAGAGCTTCAGGTTCATGGCTGCTTGCGGGCTGAGTGGGTGTCTCACTTGATTGCGGAATTGCAGAGACTCGCTGCGAGGTAGAAATACGCAGGTTCGTTGGTTCGTTGCCAGCAAAATATGGCTTTGCCATAAAAATGTGACGTTCAGGTACGACGCCTGGTAGTGAAGGCCAGTACCACGGCGCGGCGGGCACAATTGAACCGCGGCATCTCTACTTGCACCTATTAGTAAACCAGTCAGGTGAATGTGTACAGATGGACTTGGTGGACAAGTATTGGTAGGCCTGGCTGAACGAGCACAAGTAAACTTAGCTGCAAAAGAGCGGAGAACTGAATAGTTGTGCGAATACAATGAATTCAGCTGTTGTTCGTAGTGCGGACGAGGGTGAACTTGACACGAGCGACGGATGCCCTTGAAGACTTGGGGGCAGATGACCATGAATGAAATTGAAGAAGGATGGGAATTGATGATAGAAGAGCGATGTTCGAAAGAGTCTGGAAGCAACATATGCCAGGAGCAGGTCGGAGCTCGGGCCGAAGCGAGAGCGTCCTTGCTCTCTCACGAAGTAGGAGGTACAAAGGAACCAACCACCTTAACTTACCAAGAAAACACGACTTCATCCTCTCCATCGCATCTACGTCCCCAAGCGAGCAAGCATCCAGGCGCTACAGCTGGTCGATGATGTGTTGGGGTTCTGGCTCTCGTCATGGACAGAGGGAAGAAAGACAGCTTTTCTGTCGTGGGAAACTATGATAACAGCACTCGCGATGCAGAGATCGTAATTCGCCATCTCCACCGACGACGATACGGGTGCGAAAATTGCAGTCACGCGCTTTGGCAGGGCAAGTCGTACGCGAAATTCTTCTTCCCATTGCATTTCCCATATGTTCGATAATTGGCCTAGATACAATCCCAAATCCCCAATCCCTCAACTCCACCCCGCAAACCTTCCATCCCCATGGAACCGTCTACAACCTCGCCCGACTCTGCCCACCAACACTCTCCTCCTCCGCAATCCCCCTCGCGATCCCCCTCGCGATCCCCATAACCGTAATCATCGGATTCACCCCACTCGCGCTGGGAAACACACTCGCGTCCGCCACATACAACCCTTCAGCACCCCACACCTTCCCCTTGCCATCCACCACAGAATTATGCTTCGAGCTCCCCATGCGACAACTACCCATCTGATGCGCGGAAATGAAACCCGTGTCCGGGTACGGGAATCCGATACTCTTCAACCTTGCCAACCAAGCTTGGAATTCCGAGTCGGAGACGGACGGCGCGGTGCTGCTCGAAGTGACGGTGATGTGGTCTTCAGGGGAGGAAGACGGCCGCACGAAGGGTTCGAGACCGGGGATCGTGGCGAAGATTTCCCGCGCGCCTTCGACGTACATGATTTCCGCCAATCCGACCAGACCGGCGAGGATGTGCTGTTTGTCGTATTTACTCGGGTGATACTGAATCACCGCGCGACTCGGTTCTTTCGGATCCGGAAATACGCGTCCACCGTAGCGATCGCGGGCGAGGGCGATGTAGCCCGTCATGCGGCGCATTTTGGCGGTGAACTCTTTGAATTGCAAACCGCCATTGCAAACCGCCGGTCCAGGGAAACAGAGGGAGGAAAGAGGACGGCATCATCGTCGTAGCTTCGAGTTTCGCGCCGTAGCCTTCGCCGTCGAGGTTTTCGAATTCGTTGCATACGGAGGTGAGGATTGCGCCTTCCCAGGGGCGCACGTCTTCGTCCCAGACGGCGCCGAGCATGGCGACGGGATGGAGACGGAGGTGGCGGCCGATGTGGCGGTTCTTGAGACCGGAGCGGGCGAGGAGGATCGGGGTGTAGACGCTGCCGCCGGAGATGATGGTGCGGCGGGCGTGGATGATGAGTTGGCGACGGGTCTTGTCCGAGCCGGCGACGCCGCCGTGGCTGTCGCGGGAGGTCCAGAGGCCGCGCACGCCGGTGGTTTGGCGAGTGCCATCGGGGTTGGTGGCGCCGAAGAGGATCTCGCTGACGTCGAAGCCTTCGATGAAGCGGGCGCCGGCTTTGGCAGCGTCGGGGAGAAAGGTCACTGTTGGGCCCTTCTTTCCACAGCTACGGCAACCGCGGGTGCAGTAGCCGTCTGGGTGGTCTTCGCCGCCGGTGTTTTGAGGCACGGGCTTTGCGGACCAGCCGAGTTTGCGCGCGCCTTCCATGAGGACTGTGTTGGCCTTGTTGTGCTTGACGTTGGTCAAGCCGACACCCATTCGTTCACAGACGGCGTCAAGGTCGGCTTGGAAGGCGGAGCTGGTGAAGTGTTTCAGGCCGAACTTCTCGGACCACTCCCTGCGGACGAAACCTTGAGGTTGGAGGGACGCGCTCCAGTTGACAGTGCCGCCGCCTCCCCAGGTTTGACCGGGGACAACGGTCATTGTTGAGTCGTTGGAGACGTGGCCGCCACCGTTACCGAAGAGGAGGAGGGGTGCGTCGCTTTCCGCCATGGGGAGGTACTCTGGTGACCAGTAGTAGGATTTCTCCACGACAATCACCTTGAGCCCTGCCTCAGAAAGGACTTTCGCCGCGACTGCACCACCACATCCTGACCCTACAATCACGACATCCGTCTCGATAACTTCCACATCGTCAGGCGCGGAAGGTGGGATCTGGATGAAGCGGAATTCAAACCCAGCATTCGGGAGAGCAGCATCGATAGGAGTGTTGGGGTGCGCCAGCAGACGTGGGAGCGTGGATGACGTTCTCATCCAGTACGCCCGTGACAAGGAGGTCAGGGACCGATGGAGTCCGCGGAGCAGCGGGATTCGAGAGTGAGCCCATCCGAGGATGATTTGCTCGCGGTCTCGAACCGGTAGACAGTCGATTGTGGTCGCATGGCCGGTCAGGAGGAGAGAGCCGGCTCGTGTGCTAGAGTGAGGTATTTTCGTCAGCAAATATGGGCCTCGACTTGTGTTGGGAAGAGCTTGTGTGGACAGAGTTCGGTTTTGGTTCGGAGCGCATGCCAATTGCAGTTTCATGCAGTCCGACCACGTTGCTGAGGGGCATGCGGAATGATTAAACGTGAAAGGCGCCGAAATGGTTACTTACTTGAGAGCGTTCAAGATGAAGATGAGGCCGCTCCGGTCAGTTTCGCTCATGTAATCGGTAATCAATCGAAAGACATGCTCTTGGAATTGTGGAGAGGTCGTCGCGCTCTCGCCGAGATATGCGGTGATGAGTCCAGCATCGTTCTCGGAGCACAAATTGGCGATGCGACTGACGGCTGGATTGTAGAGCTCCTTGCGAACTGGCAGTTGCAGCAGTCTGTTGCCCTGTGCGGATGGAGCTATGGATGGCACGATTGTGGTGGCGATGGCGGAGAAGATGCTCCATTGTGCGGTGTTGAGGGATCCCTCCGGGGCCGGTGGGAGAGGCGTCTTGGTCTGCTCGACCGCGACGGATTGGATGGACATGTTTGCTGCTGTCGAATCGGAGGTCCTGACTGAGCTACTCCGTATTGCTGAAGACGTACGGGCGTGATGCTCGGCCCAAGCTCTGTAGTTCGCGGAGTCCGTTCGGCGGAGTTGATGGTGCGCCACAGGTGGCGAGGGTGAATGATCAGAATGATGTCGTCGTCGGTGTCGTTATTACTCCCAGGCCACGCAATCAGGAGATGGTAGTCCGGGCAGTAGATGCGAAAATGCACAAGGGAAAATGTGACTTTGAATAATGAAGGAGAGTTACTGTATACTCGTCGTCGACTACACTACACTACTTAGCTTTGCTACTGACTTGGAGAACAGGCCGAGGTGTTCTCTTTGGACCCTGGATTCCGCCTCCATGTGCGAGCCCTCCCCTCGTACAGAACTCGTGCTCGTTCGCGTCGGCAGTATCCGACTTGATTTCATGATATGCCGCACAAAGAGCAGAGTGATGAACGACGACGAAGATGTATGTCCGTGTATAGAGAAGAGGGAGGAAGATCGGTCATCAAGTAAGTTATTAGGCGAGGCGAGGCGAGACATCAGACACCTCGATGGGCAACGGAGACCCCCCGCAATGGACATCTTCACACCCCAAAAGACTCAAGTGATGAAAGCGATGGGGGATGGGGTCCGGACTTATTGGGAAGCTGGCGGGGCGGCGGAATACGAGATGTGAAGTCCGTCTTTTGCCGGGGACTTGCCGGAGATGGATGAGACGGAAGCTTGCTTTTCGTTCTTATCTCGACTGGATCTCGACCAATCAGTGAGGGACAGATGATGACAGCCCGCGAATCAGTGGCCTTTGATATCTCTGCGTCTTCCGGGGTTCATGCTGGTTCTTCTTGCTATTTCGTCGTCGGCACAAGCTCCCCGTCGCATGTCCTCCCCGGGGGAGTTGGGTAGGAGCAATGAATGCGAACGCCGTGTCTCGTCTGCCTTCACCGCTAGTTTTACCAGAAGAAGAATTAGACTACAGTAACAGTACACACACCCACACACACACACGCGACGCTTTTCCTCGTACGACAAAGCGTGGCCAAGAGTGGGCGGTATTCTAGCTTGTTAGCAAATGTTAGGCCGCTGGTCGAGTCTCGGCAACAACAGTTGGCGAGGCACTAGAACTACTGGTCGACTAGCTAGGTATAAACTATAATCCAAAGCAGATCACAGTGGGATATACACCTACCGGATGGCGCTGCCACCCTCGCATCCCACCTTGTTCTTGCTCTTGCTCTTGCTCTTGCCTGTTCTGTCCGCGGTAGTTATTATACATGTCACTTTCCTCCCCCTACCCTCGACTCGTGCCAACCCCCAACTCCCCGTCCCAAGAGATAACAAACCTCCCTCCCCTTGCGTCAAACGTCTCTGCACCGTCCTCAGACTGCCGACCGATAAGGCGCATTCGCACTGGTGAGACAGCCCTGCCGACCTCCGCTATCTCTCCTCCTCCCATCTGCCAATCGAATCCCCGGCATCCATCCCCCCAGATCGCTGCGGGATCTCGTTCCTTGCGCCAAACCACCCATCATTCGATCATTCTCCAGACCGCTTCGAAACCGAACTCCGGTACTTTGCGCCTCGAGGCATTGAAAGTCGGGTGCGCCTCCGTTGCATCTGCCATTGTCTTCACACCCGACTCTGGGTCCAAAAGATTGTCAAGTCGCTTGAGCAAGCTTCACATCTGAACGACGACAACCTCATCCGCAGCCACTCGACTGCTCATCAGATGATCCTCGCACCCTATTCACTCCCACCGCTCGCCGTCCCAACATAATAATGGCGGCCACCACGATCGCACCGCCGGGAGCGACTACTTCCAACTATTACATGAATCCTCACGCCGGCCCTTCGCCGCCCGATACCCTCTACTCCAAGAACCACTACGATCCACGACAGACCCAATCGCAACCTCCCTCCCCGACCGACATCTCCCCGACATCCTTCCACTCCGGCCACAGCAACCGACACAACAACGCTCGCCAACTACGACAACCTCGCCAACCACTCTACGTTCCCGCCGCTCTTCGTCCGTCCGACAAACTCGGCCGACCCACCGACATTCCCAACCGCCCACGTGCGCCCGACACCCCACCCGCCAGCAACGACTCCTCTTTCGACAGCATTCGCACCGGATCTCCCTCCGCGATCGAATTCGCCGCATCGCCCTTCTCCAACGGCAGCAGCCTCGTCTCCTTCCGTGAAGACGCCTCTCTCCACCCAGGCCTTACTCGCGCCGAGTCCGACGCATTGTCAGAAGAGCTAGGAGAGATCACCGGTGCGCCGACAACCGCACACTGGAAACCCGACGCCTCTGCATTAGCATGCTACATCTGCGCTCAGTCTTTCACCTTCTTCTTCCGACGGCATCACTGCCGACGGTGTGGGAATCTGGTCTGCGACAATCACATTCGCCATACGGTCCCGCTGGACCAGAACGCTCGATACCATCCCAATGGCACGGCGAGCAAGGCGTGCAAGTCGTGTTGGGATGGGTGGAAGGTCGTGAGGAGACTGCATCATTCCAGGGCGGGCAGTATCGCCGAGAGCTCGAATAGTTCGCAGGGCACCGCGATGCCGATCCCGAGTGCGGCGAAGAAGAGCGACGGCTTCCGCATTGGAAGCATGGCCAGATCCGAGGGTGGGATGGTCTGGAGCACATTTTGAGGACGGCACACCTCATGACCTCGACGAGATCACGACTAGACGAGGCCTTCCCATTCTATCGGACCACACCCACCTCTTACCGGACCACGGGCACTGGTCCACCATTGTTTTGCTCTTACATTTGCTACCGTTTCAGCGACTTCGCTTCGTTTACACAACCTTTTTGGCCTGCAGCTTTAGCGTTTTGCTTGTTTTTTCAAATTGTTTTACAGCGATCTTTGTGATACCCGCCGCGGCAGATGCACAAATAGATCGAGGGGAATGTGGGAGTTCACTGTGATCGATGGTATCGATGGGATACCCACGGCGTTCATTTTGACTGTTCAAGATGAGAGGGACGGAGTGTGATGGGGAATGCGTCACTGTAATTATTATGATAGACTTTTTGGGGACGCGCGAGGTTGAGGACTACAATGAATGAACTCGCACAATCGTACACTACATCTGCTTGCTTTCTGCCATACCATCGCACGAGCAATGTTCACGTCGGATATGATCTCACACGACCAATGCTTTTGACAGCTGCCATACTGGCATTTCCGAGACTCTGACAGCCTGTCATCCGGGATTCGAAGACTCCACTAGGATGAACAATGATCTCACATGCTAGCCGAGTTCTGTTGATCCCTCGGGTTGGATGGAGAGTGTCACAGAGTGGATACTAGGTACGCTACGACTTCGGGTTTCATTGGAGTTTCCCGATCAAAAGCTTCCTAATCAAAGCTGATACATCATATTTATCCGCAGCTATCCTTGCCTTTATTTATTTTCCATCAACCACCTCCTGTGCTCTTCTCATCACCGCAGCCCACCGAACGCCTCTACAGAATGGTTTCCACCGCAGAACCTTCGCCGAGGACCCCTGACGAGTTTTGTCATGGCGTCGGATTGACACTCTCGTCGTCCTCGTCAAGGCTGTCAGATACCGCCCCAAAAGGCAAAAACAAACTAGCGTTCCTTGTTCACAGAAAGTCCCATTCGTCCGAGCACTAAGATTTCTACCGACCAAACTTGAAAGGGAAGGCATCCGGGCCTATATGGAACTATGGTTCCTGGTGGCGCTCTGAAAAAATCGCTGGGACGCAACGGCGCTTGGATAAAAGGTAGGGAGATCCGCTAGGATGAATGAGGGTAGGGAGTCCCGATATCTTTATATCGAGAGATCTCGGGTCGCGGATGGTTGGGTGTTTTGCTTCTTTGGTGATGGTTGATTATTGATGATGGATGATGATGATGATGATGATGGCGGCGGAGTTTGACGGCGATGGTATCATGGTGGAGGTCATCCAGCTTGAGGTTGTTTCTTGATGACGAATGGCCATGGGAGGTGGGAGCGGAGCCCGGTGGATGGTTGTGGAGCTTTGTCAAGGTGCACTATAGAAGACAGAAGGCCCGATGGAAGGATTGACAGAAGTGAACACAGAAGCGAGGTGGGGAATTGAGGCTTTTCGGCAGATGGAGGGTAGAGTGCAAGAAGGTAATCGACTGCGAGTCGACATCATCTTGTGATTCTTTGTTGTCGCGTGGCAGAAAGTCCAGACCTCACCGTCGGGACAGCGGATGAGACGCTCACTTCGCTTCTCACTGGCAGAGCGAATGAGTCCGGCGCCGTGATAGATCACAGTCCACTCGCTCCAGCTTCGCTTCCTTCTTCTTCCCCGACGGACCATCGAGAGCACAGCCGGCGCTATCGAAGCCCAGCTCATCACGCGCCTGCCATCGGCTGTGATGACGAGAGGTGAGGTGGTAGTTCCCCGGCTCAACCTCGAGGCGGGGAGAACCAAGACGTGCAGTATCGTTCGAGGGCATCGGGTTCGCAGATCCAGCTGGGGAATGGTGTATGTCCGCACGTGCGAGAGAGCTGCAGTGCAAAGCTGCAAGTCGCAAAAAGTCGCGCGTACTGTGACTAGACCGTGGACAACCGCGTGGACCTTGCATAGAGGTCGTATGCAGTCAGGCTGGATGCAAGCTTGCTTCCAGCTGGACTCGTTCGGCCGTAGAGATTGGCGTTGTACGTGGGTGCATACGCGGGACGGCGATTCTGGAACGAGCGAAGTAGGCCGGCTCGATGCCGTGGGACATGAAGCGCTTTCGCTCGTAGCACTTGCGTGTTCGATGAGAAGGGAGGAACATCAAGGCTGACTGACGTATGGCGACCCGTGTAAGGAGGTCAAAACACTATGTGCAACGTCCCAGAAAGGGTCGTGGGGTTCGGCAAGGTTTTTATAGGTGTCTCTTGTCACGTGAGGGCGCCAAGCTTTCACACTCACCCTTCAGAACGGCTCGCTCTGCGACCTCTTAGTTAAGACACGAATGTTATAAATAAATCCAACGATTGCACGTTTTATTATAAATAGTAGCTAAGTAACTACCGACTAGGTAATTCTTCGTAAATTACTACTACCTCGATCCTTACATCGAGTCGCTATATACTCTATAAGTTAGTACTATCGCTATTCCGTCCTCTAATAGTAAAAAGCCTATTTCCGCCTACCTACCTAGTATATAGGACGCTACGACGACAATCGACTAAGACTTATCCGATCCGGCCTTACGTCTACTATAACTACTAAACTCCTACTTCTATATATAGAAAGGGAGAACTCTATTAAAATAATGCCTATAGGGTACCTATAAGTATATCTACCGTAACTTCTAGACTTAAGACTTAAGTAGTAAGAATACGTTAACTAAGCCCGCTCTATATCTACCTTCCCTTACGAGTACCTAGTACCTACTTCGATTCGGTCTAACCTTTCTAAACCGAATCCTAAACTATCCGACTAAGGTATTACTTCGATATCTAGGTTACTATATATCTACTACCTAAACTAGTATCTACTATACCGCCGGTTACTATCTCTAAATAGGATCTTACCCTTATATACTAGTTCGAAGCCTTCGGCTCGATATCTACGCCGCGTAAGCGAGACTAGTTCTATAACCGAGAAGAGTAGACGCTTATTCGTTACCTCTACGACGTTTTCCCTACTCCGTAAGGATATAACGGTAGATAGGCTACTCTACCCCGTTAAAGTCGAGTATAGGTAATAGACTATCGTAGTTACCCTAGTGCTTAGTTAGGCTTAACTAGGGATAGGCAAGCTATACTCTTATAATTATAAGAGCTAATCGAACGTTACTAGAAACTTACCTTTATAACTCCCTATATAAACTAGAAGACTACTATACTAGCCCGAATTATAGGTAACTTACTACCTAGTATCTATCCTACGCCGGGAAGTACGTCCTCGCCTTATACCTAGGAGTTATACGGCAACACTATAGAGACGAGAAGACCTTATAGTATTCGTAACCCTAAGATCCGTCGACGGATATAAGACAACTACCTTAAATCTTTATAGGTATATATTAACAAGCTCGAGAAGGAGAAGGAGAGAGTACAACTGCTTTTAACATTTAAGGAAGCTATATACTAGCGTCCTCTTTTACTAAGAGCAAACTCCGTATAGATAGTATAGTAGGAAGGACTATAGCTTATACTAGAATCGTTGCCCTCGAAGAGTATCTCTTCGACGAGTAGCGTCTACTCTAGCCTACCGTAGTCGCCGTAGCGGCTATAAGAGCTCCTATCGACATTACCTCTTTAGGAAGTTAGATATTACGCTCCGCTACGAACTACGTACTTATCTTCTCTATACCTAGACGACCCTTAAGTATAGCCCTTACTTTATCGTATACCGGGAGCCTTATCCTCCTCGCCTCCCGAAGTTATAGCCGAACTTTAAGAGCTAGTCCCGAACGACTAGCTACTACTACGCTATTAAAACTTAAATCTTATATATCTATAATAGTAATATATATAGGACGACGACGACCCGCTAGGCTCCCGCGCCGGCTTAACCTATTTAAGTAGATATAGACGCCGCGATACTAGCTATAGAGTATCTATCGACGATAAAGATATCGGACTAAGGAATAACAAACCGACTAATATACTATTTTAGAATAGTAGCCGCGGACATACTCGCTAACTAGCCCCGGCTAACGATACCTATACTAGTTAGGGACTTAATCCTTATATCGATAGGGACCTAACGGTCGGTAGCCGCGAGCCTCGTTACTAGACTACCCTACGCTATAGTTTCTCTATAGACGACGAGAATAACCCTCTTTAAGCCGTCCTTCGCGAGTACTATAGACGCGAAGATTAATTACTCGATATCTTATAGTAAGTATATCGTAAGATAGACGAGGAGGACGACTTATATAATATTACCCCTCGCCCGGCCTATATATCTACCTACTATAACCGTCGCGAATATATATCTCGCCCTCTAGGAGTAGTATAAGGTTCCGCCCCCTACTATAGTACTAGTAGACGCCTATTAGCCCGTCCTACCTCCTATAGCTAGTACCTACGACTAGATCGGCTAGATAATATAGGCTATCGACCGACTACCGAGGGACGCGAAGGCTATACCGCCGCCTCTCGGAACTAAGAGTATAAGCGGGGACCCTATAACAACCGGTATAGTAGACGCGGAAATTACGCGGGCCTATATACTAATAACGGTTAGGAGTAGGGACCCTATAACAACCGGTATAGTAGACGCGGAAATTACGTAGGCCTATACAGCAACAATAATTAAGAGCGAGGATCCTATAATAACCGGTTCGAGGGACGCGGGAATTAGGCCGCTCTATACCGTAGCTAAGCTTACGAGTCTAATACCTATAAGCATACCGCCGGTAGATATAATGTCGATAGAATCCTCGACGGACTCGGACAGATTATTAATCGTAACAATAATAATAGCCGCCTATTAGGAGCTAGTTAATTACGCTCTAACCCTAACTACTTTAGGGTACTATAGGATATTAGTATCTTCTACCCTAACTACTATAACAAGGACGACCTAGACAATTAGGAACTAATTATAGTAATAAGTAGCGGCACTACTATCTATCGTATACTTCGCCTATTTATCGAAGCTATCGATACGGCTCGAGCGTTATACGAAGATAACTAGTAGCTTCGCAATAACCTCTATAAGTACCTTAGGGGAGCGGCTTAATAGTAGTTCGCCGGCTTACTTACTATCGAGGTCCGTAAGTAGCTATACTAAGGCGAAGGTCTTTAGAACTAGATCGATTAGCTATAGAACGATTATAAGCCCGACGTCGCTACGGCTTAGCGTAACTTAGACAACCTATTATATAGCTTTAAGGAACTTAATACTAATATATTAGCTTAGCGCTACGTACTTAATTACTATAACGTCGCGGCCGACGCCGGTTTTAATAGTAACTATACTCGTCTCGCTAACTACTATAATAAGATTTACCCTAGTCTACGCGTTAGCCTTTAGCCGCTAATAACTAAGACGACTCGTAAGGAATTTATCCGCGAGATAACCGCTAAGAAGCATAACTAGCACGACCTCTACCTACCGAGAGAGTACTAAGGTAAGAAGAACGCCGAGTAGCGATCTTCTAGTAGACGCTACTATAGGCGCGATACGACGGACTATAACGGTAATAGTAGCGGCTACTTAGATAATCGTAACTCGAAGTATAGTAATAATAAAGATAGTAATAACAATTTATAGCGCGAAAACGCCGACGATACAAAGCATCGCCTACTCTAGAATATTTAAGCAAACTCCGTAGGTAGAAATAAGTTAGATTCTCGTCCTAGGCGTAACTTTAAGAACTATAACGATAAAAGCGAAGGTCGCGACAGGAAGAAGACTCTAGGAGCTTACTAGGGTATATATAATATAGACGCGGAGTCTACTAATAATAGCTCCGACGACGCTAGCTCGGACTTATAGGATAGCGATAGGTATAAAGAAGAAATAGTAAATATAGGATAGGTTAATATAGTTCCTAAGCCGATAGCTCTTAATAACAATACTTACCGCTATATCGTTCCCCTACTATCTAGTATCTAGCTAGTAACGAGCCCGCCCGAGGAGTATACCTTAGTTAATAGCGAACCTTAGAAATGTTTATAATATAAGATCTATAAGGAGAACTTTCCCTTAAGGAACAAGATATTTAAATACTTTAAGTATTACGAATCTAGACCGCCTTAACCGAAGAAAAAGAAGAAGGTTACTCCTCTACTAGTAACGGTAGAAGCGGAGCTTACCGCTAATATCCCTAACGTCCTAAAGGTAAAGGCGACAGCGGATCTAGCGCGTCTACCTAAGCCTATTAAACTAAAGATGTCCCTCGTCGATAAGCTCGAGGCTACGAAAAAGGTAATTAATATACTTACTACTACGACTAAACCCGCGGAGGTAGACGCGATAGGAGTCGTATACTTAACTACCTCGGCCTCGGAAGTAGCCTAGAGTTTTATATACTAGTAATATACCTTCGTTACCGTACTTATTAAAGTATCCCTAACAGACGAGACCTCTATAGTCTACTTAGATAGTAGCTACGGAACTATGTACGTCGAGAAAGCCTAGTTCCTCGAATACTATATCGAATACTATAATAAATCTCTCCTCCGTAAGAGTCCTACTTCGATTAAGTTCTAAGGTTTTAATAGCATTATAATAAACGATAAATTTATATTTATCCCTCTCTACTTCCCCGTTACGGACGATTAAGGAGTAAAGAGCCTTACGTTAGTCGAAGCCGAAGTTCGTATTTCCGACTTATACCCCTAGAAAGCTCTAATCGGGACTAATATCCTAGCGCGCGAGGATATCGTCGTTACTACGAGGGAAAGTAAGGCGTACTTCCGATCTTATAGCGGATACTATACTCGGTATAATATAAAGCTAAAAGGGAACCTCGCCGGCTAGATATGCCTAGTTTTTTGCTCCGAGCGAGTTAAAATTCCTCCTTACTATATAATATACGTACTAGTAAGAATAAAAGTTAATCTACTACCCGACTAGGACTTCGAATTCGAACTAACGCCCTTAACGACCTTAGAGAGGAATAGAGGGAGTATCTATACGTATATAGTAGACGCTACTTTTAAAATAGTATAGGTACGTAACGACTCCGATAAGCCCTTAGTAGTACTACGTAAGACTCGACTCGGTACGATTCGAGAATCCTATATCGAGGGATACTATATAATAGAGGCTAATAATAACAGCCTTGCCGCACTTATACCCTAGATAGTAGATACGGAGATAGAGCAAGTTCTTAATTCCGGAGTATACGTTTATAGCATACCGGAAGAACGCGTATACTTTATTAAGCTTCTCGCGTAATACCTGAAGATTTTCGGCGACTAAGGTATAACGGTCGATATCCCTACCGACCGCTATATATAGATTCCGTTAGTTAACGGATAGGAAAAGGAGCTCCTTACTATAAAGCCGTACAACTATTTAGATAAGGACAAGGCCGTAATTAACGAGCTTTTTAACCGCCTTTATAAGCACATTAAGATGTCCTAGAACAAGAAGTCGACACCCTTCGGATCGCTAGTCTTTGTAGTCTAGCGTATACTCTATAATAAAGAAGGTATGCCTTACCGTAAAGCCTGCGTCGTAGTCGATGTCCGCAGCCTTAACAAGATCGTATAGAAGGACTCCTACCCCGTGCCGCTTTAAGTAGACCTTATTAACAAGCTACGAGGCCGCCGATATATTATAGTAGTAGACGTAGTATTATTCTTCTATTAATAGTAGGTCGCCTAGGTAGATCGCGAGAAGTTTACGGTTAATACCTTTAGAGGCTAGGAGCACTTTAATATAGTAGTAATAGGCTACTATAACAGCGTATAATATATCTAGAGGGAGCTCGACTACATTCTACGCGACTTTAAGGATTACGTATAGGTATATATCGACGACGTCGTTATTACCTTAGCTACATACGAAGAATACCTAGAGTACTTAAACAACGTAATCGAACGTTTTAATAAACTTAACATTAAGCTAAATCTAAAGAAGAGTTTTATCGGCTACCTAAGTACCTTACTTCTAGGCTAGAGAGTAGACGCGCTCGGATACATAACCGACGATAAGCATATTACGGCAATACGAAACCTAGCTTTCCCTACTATAGGTACCGAGCTCGTAAACTACCTCGGCCTAACTAGGTAGGTACGCTCGAAGATTCTATACTACTCGTAGATCTTATTACCCCTATAGGACGAGAAACTCCGACTCTTAAAAGGAGGCCTAAATAAGGGAAGAGCTTATAAAACCTTCGTTTCTAAGGCTAAGATTGTCGAGACTCTAGAAATAAGAGAAGTATAGAACGCGATTTAGAGTTAATTCGCGGACTTATTAACGTAATAGCTATACTACTATAACCCTATACGAACACTATACGTCGATATAGATACTTTAGGCACCTATATCGACGCTATAGCTTACTACGTAGTAGGCGACCTAAAGCCTCCGATAGAGAAGAAGCTAGAGTAGGTAGAAGCGAAAGACGACCTTTTGGACGGCTTCGTAGATCCTACGAGATAGCTTACGAGAGCTAGCCGCTTTCTAGATAAGGATGTCTAGCCTATCCTATATTTAAGTAAGCAATTAACGGCCGTAGAGCGGAGATACTAGCCTACCGAGATAGAAATATAGAGCCTCGTATAGACGCTAAAGAAGATTAAGTATATAGTAGACGCTACGCTAACTGTTATTATATTTACCGATTACTCCGCGGTAGTTACGATATCCCGAAAATCGCTTATTACTATAACGTTATCTCCTAATAGATCTAATATCTGTCAGGGTCCGGCCGGAGAA